>JAOWBP010052939.1:0-12039 GCA_028571105.1 Tragopan temminckii
GTCCCTTGCAAACCTTTAAGGCAGAGTGCTGGGAGACTCCTGTGCACAATTTGACCTCTTCCTCCTGGTGCTTGGAGCTCTCAATCTGGCAGGAGATCTGTGTTTGTGATTGAGCAGGATTCTCCTTCCAGACCAAGTTTCTGTATGGAGATAAAACTGATGATTACGTCCAGTGGAAACATGTAAGGCAGATTGTTCTTCCAAGAGTAACTCAATTGAGGCTTTTTAAGCTGAACTGTATTCAAAAGCTGGCAGGTAGAAGTTATGGGGAAAACCATGATTTTTTTAGTATATTTAATTTCTTCAAAGGTGTGACACTAGAGCAATCGTGCTGTGGAACACTGAAAGAGCTACAAAATTAAGTTGCACTGTAATATTCATCCTCTGTTCTAACTGTTCATCAAGTTGTCCAGTAGCCAAGTCTCTTTATGTCATTTTGCACTGTTGTTGATTCATGAGCACTGAAAATTTACTATGGAAATTAGTGAAAAGTTTAATTTTTTCTATATTCTTAGCCTCAGAATTTGAAAATTAATATGAATTGGTGATTCAAAGAAATCAGTCACGAATGCCCATGCTCATAATTCACTCAATTCTACTTGAAGGTATTTTTTCTAATATTACTTTGTATTAATTCGTATGGGAGCAAGAGGAAAAACAGTGAAAATAGGAAGTATTCGCTTCTTTATATATGTTGTATCTGTTAATCTCTAATAGAATTTTTACCCTTTAAGGTGTACTTAATGGATGCATTTTAGCAGAAAGCTAAAGGACTTCAAAATAAATAGATCAAACACTACAGAAATACACTTTTCTCCTCAGCAAGTTAGGTCCTCAGAAATATATTGCAAATGGATGTAAGAATGCTGGGAAAATCACACCTATTTTATTTCATATTCTTCTAAACTGTGAGTGTTGTATTAACTGATTTTTACTGTATCAACAGTATTGAATTGTTAAGATACAGAATTTAGACTTGAAATTAGATCTAGCCTTAATTTTCTAAGAATTTCTTTTTTTTTTTTTTGAGAGTATACTCCCTTATTCACACACAATATTATAAAACCATAGGATCATAGGATAATTCAGATGTGGAGAGACCTCAGGAGGTTTCTAGTCCAACTTCCTACTCAAAGCAGGGCCAGATGTAGTTCTAACCAGGTTGCTCAGGAATTTATACAATTTGGTCTTGAAGACCTCCAAGAACAGGGACTGTAAAAAGACTCTGGGCAGCCTGCTTCACTGCTGAGCTGTACTCATGGAAAACAATTCTCCTCATAGCTAGTCTGAACTTTTTCAGCTTGTTCCTGCTGTCCCTTATCCTCCTGCCATGCGCTGTTGCTAAGGGCCTGGCTCTACCTCCTCCTTTGGGGTGCTCCCAGTGGTGTCATCTTGTCATCTGCAAGTGTGATTAGAGCGCCTCTTTCACCTCCTGCAGTCCAATGATTAACTCAGTGATCACCACCCTATGAGCTCAGATGCTGAACAGTTTTTTTTTGTTAACATAGTCACCAGACCACAGTTGGTTACATGAGGCATTATGGGCGACAGAGTTAAATCCTTGCTGAAATTGACACAAAAGTAAAGAGAAGTTGTACAAATTATTAGTGGTCTGATCATATTCCAGACTTTGTGTCCCTTAAACTGAAGTCTGTTTTCCTTAGAAGAAGGATAGGTTGTGCCATCACTGCAGAAGCAGTTTATTGCAATGATTTTCGCTTTTCCTATTAATTGTATTGTATTCACATTCCTGATATTTTTGGATCATCATCTCCATGAGCTATCACGTTGTTCTTCATCAAGCCTCATTCTTGAGTCATCAGCGTTTTTCAGACTTCTGTGGTACACTTGAGATTTCACCACAACTGCAACTCACTGCATTTCGTGTATTTACCCTAAGCCTAAGCAGCTGTTGATTTTCTCTTCCTGGCAGTTCCTGCAAATCCAAGTCCAAGTTGAAAACCGTGTGTCCAATATCTCTGTAGTGCTGTTTGTGCACTAAATGATTATTTGTGAATTATCTGATTTCTCCTCTGAGATCTCTTACAACATCCTTACTAATTCTGCGTAGAGGAATGTCAAACACTGTGTACCAGCTACCACTTTCACAGGAGAAGGTTTAGTGTACGACATTTAAAAATGGAATTTGTGTTGTCTAGAACAGCATATGATTTTGCTACTTTCCACACTGCTTTTCTAAATGCTAAATTACATTACAAGTAGTTCATGAATGCCTTCATGAAGTCAGTGAAAGTAATGAATACTTTAAACCCTATTCTCATTTTAGTCCTTGGTCAACTCAATGTGAATGCATCTAAACAGTGCCAGATCTGAAACTGTACTTTTCAGCTTTCTTTCTAACTGGTCTGAATCTGTTAGAAGTCTCATTCTTCATCCTTTTTTTTATTTTTTTTTTTGTCTCCAGAAACTGACAAAGATTTATATCTGTCGTCCTTGCCTGAATTAGGTAGGTGGCCTTATAGGTTGATACAGCTGCTCTGTTTTGCTAGTCACCTCTGCACAAAAGCTTAAAATATTGTACTTCTGACACTTTGCTCACAGTTGTCCTTCTAACTATTTACAGCTCAGCAGTTATGCTCTCTGCACCATCAGCTCTCCTCTTCTGAACTAAATCACTGCTCCTTCTGTCACCTTTTTCTGCTGGCAGTGTAGTGCTCACATTCCTTCTGGCTTGAAAGCTTCTTCATCCCTCCATAGGACTGCTTGGATCAGCATGGTCAGCAGGGATCAGCACTTTGTCAAAATGTTCCTTCTTCCCGCCGTTCTGCTGGCTTTTCTTTGGCATTTGTTGTCACTGTGCAGTTAGCTTTTTTTTTCTCCCCCAAAAGACTGTACCCTTGCTTTGACTGTTTCTAAGCTTTATCTTTATGAATCCCTTTTTCCCTTTCCTACCCCCTCCCCTTTACTGCTTTGGGATGTCCTCTCTCTCTCTCTCTCTCTCTCCCCCTCTTTCTGTTTGTCCCGGTAAAATATTTGTTTCATTATCTGTCCTGTTTGTATCTTCGATGAACTGACTGAAACTCTATCATATTGTTTCCTTAAATATTTCCTCTTATTTCTGGAGTGATTTCTGCAAAGATCATGCAAAGCACCATCTGTGTGCCCCTCATACTGGACTGTTCTCAAACTATTTGTCAGAATCAAATTAACCTCTTGTTACATTCATATTTTTATTGAATTTTAATCTGAAAGTAGTGTTTTTCCATATGTAACACACAGTCTTACAGCAATATTAACTAATGTTGGGACTGATATCTGTTAACATCTCTGCCTTTCAGATACCACTGGCAGGGCCTTGCCTGTGTTTTGGTTAGCTCATCTGGCGAATTTTTCAAGATGACCAATAATCTCACAGCAGTTTCTTAAGTTTACAAGCTATTATTTCAATGACTGGCTGTAATGTTCACATTTTCACACATTTTCACACTTAGGCAGGCAATTAGACAATTTCCAGGTTTTGGAGACAGTCTTGCATCTTAAGTTTCTTTGATGATGATTTGTGCATCTAAATAGGCGTTGGAGTAATCTGATTGAAATTCCTTGCAGTGATGCATTGTGGAGGAGGATCATACCCTAGATAGAGCTAATGGAAGCAGCCTGCAAACAGAGAATGTTTCTGTGTACAGCAGTCTTTTAGAAAATGAGATAGAATTATGTGCTATGAGACAGAATGAAATGTTATTTTGTGATGAAATGCTGCACAGGCTATATTAACAATTAGTAGTAAATGGAACAAAATTGGCCCTTCTTATGAATCCATTTATGTTCCCATTAAGAATCAGTCTTCTGATTTTTCTTTTTTTTATGCCAGAGAGAACAGAAAGGAATATGTTCAATATGCTTCATGTGGGATACTGTAAAATAACGACATAGCACTGTTGTTGATAGGAACCAGGGCTACAGGGGCTTTCCTATCTGCAGGCTGCATGTGATGAGACTTGATCATCTTCAAGAAAATGGGAAAATAAAGAACTGAAACAGCATTTGCTTTCTTTCAGGTGTGGACGTTTGAAATCTCAGTCTCACTCATTATCAAGCCATTCTTTATATCCACAAGAGACATGCTGTGATCAGAGAGGTCTTTTAGGAATATCCTTCTCACTTAAGTTGTCTTGACTTCTTGCCAGTCGTCACTGTCTCTCTGTCCAGTTCCATAAAGGATTTCTTGCTATTTCCTGACATCTCACGCTCCTTATAGCTTACTGTAATCTATAAGAAGACAAATTTGTTCTAAGGACAAGGAGATGTTGAGAGCCAGCTGTGTCTGCCGTGTTTCCTCTTTTTATCCCTTAAACTGGATAAATGACCTTAATGTTTACATTCTGTATACAGAGCAACTCTTCCCCACATACTACTGTTTCAACATCTAAGACAGTTTTTGAAATAAAGTCGATATTCACTGATAGCATTATTGTCTATATTCAACACCAGTAGAGAATTTCAGCTGAAATATTACCTTGTTTTGGTACATTTGATATTTCTGTGGCCGGTGAAAGAAGGATTTGAACTACGTGAAGCCTTTCACTGGAAGAATACTATTTTCAAAGACTGATAAAGATAATAACAGAACATGGTCTCTCAGTCATGAACGCAAATAGCATCACTGAGATGAGTAAATTACAGTTAATATTTGTGCATAAAATTATATATGAAAACAATACTTGATGTGCATAAAGTAACTTTCACCAGTGAATACGTTCAAAAATAAAAATGTGCAAAAAGTTCTTTAATATAGAAACGTTTCAATATTGAATAATTCATTTTCACTTAAAACCAGAATGCAATCTTTAAATAACAGCAAGGCAGTCTGGTAAGTGAATCTGCAGTCTTACTTTCAAGATACTTTGTGGGTTTTATTTACTTTTAAAATCTGGTCAACTATTTACTGCACAGGTTTTTCTAGAAACATCCACAAGGTCTGAAATACTTCAAGTTAAACTGCCTATAGGAACATCAATAGTTTAGTTTTCCCACACTGGCTTCTCTGTTGCAAGATAGATTTACACTAGCTTTATTATTTGCATGTGTTCTGCTTCTGTAAATCTCTTATGTTTCTATTCACTGCTGCATTAAGTTACTGTGTTGATTACTAGACATCATTCTTGGTGATGCTTCTTTATATCTGTATGTATTTTCCTCTTTGCAAATATAATTTCCTTCTTCCCTCCTTTTTTTTTCCCTTTCCTTCCTTCCTTCTGTTTTTGCAAGATCTTAGCTTGCAGCTCAAATTATATAGTATTGCAAGTATTTTGCTTTGAAATACTGATTTTAAATGATCATCATAGCTGAATACATCTACAGCTTTTTTCTCCATGATCAAGTGTAAGACAGTTATGGTTTTGGGGTGGAGTAGTGATGATCCACAGAAAAGGAAAGCAGTCGGTTTAAACTCAATACTAAAAAGTTATTAGAACAACTTATTAAGCAATCAATTTGAAAGTACTTGGAGAATAATAAGGTGATAAGAGACAGCTAATATGGATTTGCTAGGAGCAAATAATGACAAACCAGCCTAATTTCCTTCTTTGACAGAATAACTGGCTTGGAGGACAGAAGGAGAATCAGAAGATATGACAGTTCTTGACTTGAGTAAGGCTTTTGATTATATCCCCTGTGACACTCTCAGGGAAATCTGAGGAAATTACAGATGATGAAATTACAGTAACGTTGTTGAACAAGTGGCTGAAAAACTGTAATGGTATAGTAGTTTACAGTTGCTGCCTGTCAAACTCTGAGGTTTTATCAAACACAATATAATAAAATCCTAGTCTGAGTTCATTTTAAGTCAATATTTTTGCTAATATTTTAGGGTATTGGAATAAAGAGGAACCATTTATTTTCAGCATCTTGAAGGGCCTCACAAATACATTTGAAAGTATGATTAGAAATTAGCTAGTTTTCATGGTATGAATGTTACGTTCTCCTCCTCTCCATCTTTCTCTTGTGTTCTCTGCTACTCAGCATTTGTAGTAATGGATATTGAAAAGGAAGTTGTTCATGTAATGGTATTTTCAGCTTTCATATTCCTCAAGAAATAAGTGTCACTAGTTATGTATATTTGAGCCTATTTCAGCCTCTATTTAGAGGCATACCATTCCCTTTGCCATTGCTTTGCTTTTGCTTTATATTAATTTGGGAGTCAAATTGAATTCGGAAAGATGAAATCCAATTGCAAAATACAAAGTGGACTTACAAATCAAGTAAATAAACTGGGAAGATTCTGCTAACAATGGGGTTGGGGCTCTTTCTTACAATAAATCAGAAAGTGAAAACTAGACAAAAAACATGATAGTTTATAGCATATAATATTCCAGGGTATGCTAATAGAAGCATCATCTGCAGGGAAGAAAATTCTGTTTCAGCAGTGAAAGACATGCTGAGTAAATAATTTGTAATACATAGTATTCAATTAGTAAAATAGAAATCCTTTATGAATCATGTTAGAAATAAATCATTGTTATTGTTTCACATACGTTGGCATCCAGTCACGTTGCCTCACATAATGTTCTGTGCTGATCACATACATCACATTTTGAGAAAGGTATATGCAAGTTGGAAAGAGTTGAGAGAGCATCTAAATTATGTATGTAATAATAATACAAAAATATATGTTAAAAACTTTCAAGGAAGGATGAAAAACATTGGGTTTGATTAGGTTAGTATAAAAAAAGACTTTGTGGGGAAGATAGATATGATCACGTGTAAAATATTCATTATGAAAAGACTGTATATTTGGTCTTTGCATCTGCTGAGATGGGGAGCAAAATGTCATTGGGTTTAATTTGCATTAAAGAGAATTTCCATTGGCAACTTTTCTCAAATAAGCTCACTAATCTTTTACAAAATGTAGGAAAGTTGAGAAATAAAAGTTTATATAAATTTAAGTGTACTGTGCTGTGTGACTGCAGCCTACAGTTTCTGTACTAGCTTTGTACACAGCCTCTGAGCCTCTTTTGTTCACTCTTCACTGGTGTCTGCAGGTAATTTTAACAAATACACAAACTATTAATGTTTCAGATGTATTATCTCTTGTATCTCCATTCCAAAAAGAAAAGGAAAGATCATTAGGAAGATTTTTGGTGTTCACTGGCATGTTGGTAATATAAGGAAAGATGCACTCAGTGTTTTCTTTATATTCATAAAATCTGTGACGAGTATAAGGTGTTTAATACCATTTGTTTTCTACATTAGAGGATATAAATGATCCAAAGGAATAAATGATCCTAATAGATAGAATATTTTAAAATAGAAGCCATTCGTAGATAGGTGAAATAGGGAAAAGGGAGAAGGAAAGGACTGGAGGAGAACTTTTTTACTTGATGATGTGTGATGAAAAAAAAACAATGCATATCATATTGACTTTATTTGGCAACGGAGTTTTTCTCATTCATTTCAGGTTCCAAGCTACCAGTAGTGTTATTCACAGGCACTTATAGGTCTTGAAAACATCTGAAAAATTAAGATTCTTATGAAAGGTTATTAGCCTGGTAATAATGTTTATTGTATAGCTTGGATGAAAATAGATAAAGCATGAGTTCATATGGTTTGACAAAACTGATGAACGCATTTTAATGCTGTTGTCCTTGTTTACACTAGGGTCTCATGCTACTTTAATGAGAATGGCAAAATTAAACCACTGTAATTTCCTAAATTAGATTAGGTATTTATAGTTCTTCTTTTGTTTCCTGTTCTGTCTTTTAATGCTCATGCTAGAGAAGTATATATGAAGCTATTAAAGTAATGAGAGAGAGATAGGGAGAGAGAGGAATTATAAGCACTCTGAAAGCATTTATGAACCGAACTTTTAAAGAGCAAAATTAGTTTAAACTCATAGAATATGTGCACACTGCTAAGTGTCAGCTGCTCTGTAGTAACCGCATGCACATGTTCAGCCACCAGCTAATGGGCGGCAACTCAAGCCATGTTAGCTTACTTTAGCTGTTCACATTTGCCGTGGGCAATGTAACAGTTACCACTGACTACTGAACATGCAATTAGTTGCACAGCGTGTTGCACAGGGCTTCCTCATGGATTTGATGTGTATGAGCATTAGTTCTCCAGCATAATTTCTAGAACAGAGAAGTGTTCTTTCCCTGATTTTTTATCTGTAGCTCTTGGAGTTAACAGGCAGTATACCAGAGGCACGCATTACTCATTTTGGAAACAAAAAATTAAATGCATGATAGTAGGATTTCTTTCTCTTCAAATACTATCCAGAAACATATATCCAGAACTGCTTGGTTAATACACTACAATTCTGAGAGGAGCAGTGATTAAACAAAAATGTTCAAAAAGTGTCTAAAGTAACATTCTAGTTCTTTTTTTTTTTTTTTTTTTCTTTTTTAGATCTCTCTAAAGATCTTTAGTGTTTTTGGTTTGTTTGTTTTGTGCAGTCATTGCTCAATGTGACCTGTTAAAACTGTACTTAGATGTTCACTTATGTATTTATTAAGTAGCTGTGATTTTCAGGAATTATGATTAAACTTTGGACAAATCCTTTCAATGAAAGCATTTCTTAAATGATTTCCCATAACTATTGAATCTCTTTCACAGAGGAAATATAGATTAAATTTTTTTGAGCATTTTGCAGGTTTTGCATTTGTGTTGGGCAGTTACACTCCTACCTGACTGAAGGAAGGTAGTTTGAAGTCAGTGTATAAATGCTTTATTTCACAGGTAGGTGCATGGTGAAATAATGGTGCATAAAATGTTTATGTCCTGATATAGCTATCATTCATCAAAAGCATGCAGTATTATAATGCTACCACTGCTCTGTGGAACAGAAATCTATTTAGGAGGTATCTACTAGAAGGGATTTGTATGAACTCTGAGAATTTACTTTTTTCTCTCTCTGGCAATGTAATTACAGGTTTGAAAGACACAAAATTCTCTTGTAAAACTTTTTTCTAGTGGAACAAGAAAAGACATCTGAGAATCTGTGTGCTGCACTATAACTACAGTGTAATTATTGTCTCCTGTCATCAGTAAGACTGAGTATACTGACTGTTAGAGTATAAATGGCTAGTGGGAGATGCTGCCTTTGTCCAAAGGACGAAGGATTTCCTGAGCTCTGTAACCTAATGAATTCCAGGAGTAGTTAATGTTGTGAGCGCTGCTGCTTGGTAAGTGTCCTGAGGGACAGAGAAGATACACTTCATCTGAACAAAAAGAATCATAAACACAAAGATAAGTTGAAAGAACTTCAATGAGGATGAAAATTACTGTAGTCTATAATAACAAGAGGGGGAAAGGTCATAACACTGCTAAAGAAATGTGTGGTATAACAGAGCATGGTAACAACCTGATCAAGCTCAATAGCTGACCAGTATAAAACAAAGAAATGATTTAACTGGGAGTAACTGTCCAAGGAGAATGAGAAATAACTAATAATACCTATGTAGAAGTAAAAGAGAATTAAAAAGAGAATACCTACTCAATTTGGCTGCCTACCAAATTGGTCAAATGTCTTGAGAGTAGTAAAAGAAAAGGTCAGTTCTCTTCTTATGGGATCATATTAGGGAGCCACTGCACTCCTATGACTTGTGCTAACATCGAAGCAGGAAGCTAAAGGTCCTGCATATAACATTGTTCACTGCAGACTCACCGTGAACGTGCCAAGATACCAGGTACTGGGATTTGTTTTTCAGATGGAAGAAAACCCTTCAGTGCACAAGTGAGTGCTTGATATGCTTGAGATGATCAGTTGCCACCCAGTCCAGTCCTCTTGTCTCTCCTCCTGTAAGGACTTTGAGGGATACTCATAATGAAAATCAAAAAGAACTGGTTACTCTGCTTCTCTACCTCAACAATGTAACTGGACAGGAAAATAGAAATTGGAAGCTAAGCTTGTGCAAATAGACATTTTTAGATACTAAGAAATGTCATACATTATTTCATAAATATCACAGGTGATAATTATGGAAATCATCCTGACTTGATTTTGGAAAGTTATTTCAGTGGTATTGTCAGGAGTTAACAGTGTCAGGGAGCACTTTTGACCTGCTTTAGGCAAGAGTCTAGTTAAGATTAGGATCATTTATTTTTACCTTACACTAGCTCCTCTACTTTGAAAGCTTCTAGTTTTAAGAAAGTCACTTTCATGATCCTTAACTTACAGTGCTCATCTGCTCATCTATGTGATTGCCTAGCTGTCTACTTATCTTAACAATTAAGTTGATAGACACATTTTTGGTGAAAATATGTTTTTTTATAGATTTTTCCAAAGTTACTATTTCTCTGTTGTCAACTTTTTGGGGATCTGCAGGATGTGTGTGCTCTTTATATCTGTTACAGCAGTCCTTCTCCAGAGTACGAGCTTCTGTACAGCAATAACATTGCTTTGTGCCTAAGTCAAGATAGGCATAGACAGAAGAGATTTTTGTAACCCTACCAGCTAATCTAGTATTTTTGTAATATTTTACCTGCTTACTTGGGTGCCAAATTTGGCAACCCTAGCTTCACACAGTGTGTGGAGATCCTGGGGCTGACTGCCCAACTGGTAGCGGGTGCCATAGAACACCCAGAGGCTTTGGTGGTTCCAGGAGCAGAAACTGGGAAAGAGAGAAGAAATGCTCCAAAAGCCATAAGACTAGTAATACATCTGTCCTGGACAGTCTTCAGCTACAGAGTTTTACTGTTTACATTTATATATGCTTATATAGCATAGCAAAAGCGTGTATACATTTTATACTGTACCAACGCAGTTGTACATACAGTAGACTTTAGCAGGTCACAATTTTCCTTACAGTACACACGCTGTATGGTGGCAACTATGAGTGACTATCATGTGTCTGGGGTCATGGCCTTGAAGAGTTAATGTACTGAAGACACGGGTGTCTGTTAGTTTTATAAACACCCTTGCTGCTGAAATGAATAAACTGCAGGAGAAAGTCCTGCTTTACAGGACCTTGGTTATGACATATCATGGTAAGATAAGTTTTATGTAGAAAACTGCAATTGTGAGCAAATTTTAAGCTCCTATTCAGAAAATTTTATTAGTGATTAATGATTTCCTCTGATTTCACAGAAAATGATATTGATATGTTCATATAGGAAGGGTTTTTCCTAATCATTCCAGCAATACAGTATTTAAAGGAGAATCATGCAAGATCTCATTGATAATTGTGATGCCAGTGTGTGGTACATTACCTGTTTCTTCATCACTTTCTGCTCTAAGAAATCTTTTCTCTAAAGTATTTTAAGTCAAGACTAAATAAGTGAAGTGGCAAAAGGTTTTGGTTGTATTGATATTTTAACTGCTTATCTGAAAATAATAGACTTCAATACAGAGATACTCAAAGCTAAGCTCTGTCTAAAGCAAGTGGTTAGAGAACACTTAGATTATTTACCCATTCATCCATAAAACAAGAGAACTTACAGACATAGATCATTTTGAAAACATGTGATTTATAATAGAGCACTTACAAATGCAGTGCATTGTGTAGCTATTCCTTGAACCTTGTCTGTTAACTATTTAACTGCATCAACCAGCTCAATATACTACATCCCTTGCTACGTATTTATCTACTGTCTGACTAATTTCATGTTCTATGCCTGTGGGTAAACTCATCATCCTCTGAGCAATTCTTTGCCTTATAGGTTTCAGAAATCAATGTTCTGAACATCATTATAATCCTCCTACTCAAGACAAAATTATTTTCAGGAAATCTTTCAAACATCAAGGTATAACTCAAGTTAGATGGGAAGTAGGGGAGGATGAGCCAGAGAGAGGATTAGTTCCACACCAAATATCTGCAAGAACAGGCTGAAAAACAAAAACAAATCATAGTAGGCAAAATCACAACACTCTACACACATAAATAAAACAACAGACATATTCTGAAGTAATACATCAGGGAGTTTAGTTGAGCTCAGAGTATATAGATACATTTTTCCGATTACCTGTCAGTCTCTTTACTAAGAGACTATTCTGACCTTTATTTTTTCATTCAATCATTTATACCACAGAGATTTTCAAAACCACAGCATCTTAAGTGGTGGTGTTGATTTCATCTTGTT
>JAOWBP010052940.1:0-12029 GCA_028571105.1 Tragopan temminckii
CGCTGCCACAGAAAGCAGAGCTCAGCTCTGCCCCTCCGCTGCCTTTGAGGGGCTGCAGCCACCACAAGGTCTCCCTTCAGCTCCTCTGCTCTGGGCTGAGCAAACCAATGGACTCAGTTGCTCCTCATACATCTTGCCCTACAGATCTTTAATCTTCATGCTCCTCCTTTGGAAGCTCTTGAATAGTCTTATATCCCTCTGACATTGCAGCACACAGTGCTCGTGGTGAGACTCACCAACTCACAGTAGAGGCTCTTTGTACATGTTATACCTACACTGCACATTCTAGATTGTTAGTATCTTCCTCCCTTAGAGTGGAGACAGAACCTGTAAACACTTTAACTATAAAAATCCAGATACAGATGGTGTTTGAAGAGCCCTGGAGAGAAGCAGCATGGAGATGTTCAGCCCCACAGAGCTAGACACTCAGCTAAGTCTTATTGTGGTTTCCACACAAAGACATGCCTATAACTGCACAGACACAACCTAACGCTACAGTTCAGCAAGAGTTCCAGCCAAGGAAGCTTAAAATATAGAGGGCTGTGAGTAGTAGCTGTAGGTCTCTTGGGAGGTCCTAGCGACAGGGCCTTCACCACAGCCTGCTGATGAGAAGAGCAGCATGGCACAGCAGCAGTCGTTCTGAGCTCCACGAGCCTCCCGTTCTGTATTCAAATCCAGGTGGCCACAAGTCACAAGCTTAACCTGAAGTCCTGAAAAGTACACGTGTTATTTATGTCAGTTGTTCCATGAGAACACTCCTGAGCATTGCCATGACCACACCAGCCTCCCTGGCAATCAAATCTTCTGCTTTGGAAACTGGGTTCTTGTGTAATGCAAAGGCAGCATTGCCTCAGCTACCAAAATAAACAAAGCCAGGAGCCTCAAGCACCAACTGTCCCCTTCCCTCCTGTTCTCTTACTCCTAAGTAATACAAACTTAACCCCTACGTTCAGCATATCAAATCCCAAAAATGCAACTTTCCATAAACCCTAACTACTGGAAACCCATATTCTCAGCGCATATGCTGACACATTCTTAGCTACATGCACCAAATGAGAAAGCACGTTGTGTTTGTGGCACTACCCAACCAAACCCAAAGTTCACTGCAGGCACCTGCTACCAGCACGCTTCTCTGTCCACAGACTAACCTCTGAATTTCCCAGAAAAATACAAGTAGAAATCAACAATATCAGACCTAGCAAAGGGAGAAATGCCCCCACTCCCTTACTCTCTTTCCCTCCTCATACCCATCCCCCTGCATTTTGCCTTATGATGTCCCTGGAGGTGTTCAAGGTGAGGTTTGATGGGGACCTGGGTGAGCTGGCCTAGCATTAAATGTGGAAGTTGGTGGCCCTGCCTGTGGCATGGGGGTTGGAACTTGATGATCCTTGGGGTCCCTTCCAACCCAAGCTATTCTATGATTCTGTGACATGATATTATGCACTATGCTGCATTTTGTTCTCATTCTTCTGTCATGCAGGCCATGCTTTATCACATAGGAAAGGACTCATTTATTCAAAATTTTACACAGCACAGTGAAAGTAGAATTCTAAACCCAAAACATCCAGACTTACATGCTGGTATCAGTTCTGCATCAGGAAGATTTAAACAAACATCCACATTTCATTTTAAAGGGGGATTCTGATCTTTATGTTTTAATAGTGCCATCCCAACGCATTCTAAAACCTTCTTAAATGTTGTTATTACTTTGTTTACAAAAGAAAAAGGAAAGACTTTCTCACAGATTCATAGCTGAATTGCTACAGAAAAAGCAGCTTATAAAATGCACACCTTCAAGTTCTGGCTTGTGGCACTGTTGGCTTGGCTTCTGTTCAGCTCCGTTGCCATGGCAAAATGTGCACAAACTGAAAAAACTAAACCTTATTCTGCTCTTCCAGTACAAAATAAGCAAGGTTAGAACACGATATTAATGCTAAAGAGTTAATAATTACTACAAAAAAAAGAAAAAGCATAGAAAAATTAACACATTTTAAACATTTTTTTTTTCTGTGTAAGTTGTGACGTGTTCAGAAAGTCTCTATTTTAAAAATATCTATGATATTTTACACTAAATGTCTCAGATACAACAGCTGGGTTGAGAAAAGAAGAGCATCTTTCTCGGAAAACAAGAGAAGACATGAGAGAGACTCATGAAGCCAGAAATAAGTTCACTTACACAAACTGAAAGGGAGGCACTTGCTCCCATATTAGCCTGCAGGAAAATAGCAGTATTTCAGCTGTGCTGCTCAGAAGATACCATCACCTTTCTTCCCATTATAAATCTGTGCAGTGCAGCCAAGACAAACTGCATCCATCGGGCTGTTCCTCTGTAATTAACTTATCACAGCGTAGTTGCTAAGTATCATCTTCATCAGCAGTTTCACCCCCAGAGTGTTCCAGGTAGAAGCTAACTCCTTGCAGAGGAGAATTCTTTGTAGCCAACACTTTCCTCCAGGGTCATACTGCAAAAGTTCACGGATGTATTACCATTAAGAGATGTCTCCATGGCACCTAACACACAATGGCACAGCTTCCTGAAAACCCATACATCATCTGTTTGATATTTAGTTTTGAGCAGCTTTTCCAATGCAAATTTGCAAATACTCATATTGCCTGCTGTCCGCTCTGTCTGCCAGCAGCAGTAAAATATTTTGAGGTGGCCCACAGCATATGTATATTATGGATATACATTCATACAACACCTACACAAACATTTTGGTAAGCATATGAGCAAGGATCCATCCAATCTTAGAAATAAAGAAAACATAGATGCTGTTAAGACCAACACACTCTATTATAATTCCTTCAGATATTAATTCAATCCTATGAAATAAGCCAAAACAAAGCAGTTAATGCTGCAATTAAAAGTAACAGGGATAGATTCTTATGTCTTTATGACAAATAGAAAACAATCAACAGAGCACACAAAATGATAAAATAGAGTAAAAGTACTTTCTTTGTAGGGTGCTACAAAAACGAATTACTCCATCAGCACACCAGATTAGTGGTTTAAGCACAGATGGAAAGTCCGTCTTCCCTAGTAGAGGGAATACCACTTAAATATAATACAGATTTTTAGCCCACTTACCTCTCCACAAGGTCCACTGATGCTCTCTGGAAGTGCTTCAGTTTAAGGCTTTCTTGCCCTATGATCCAAGGTTTTCCTAATCAGCTGGAGTGAAACAACAGGGCACACAGGTGAGGACCCTGCTTTCACATTAGGGCACATCCACTACCACCATTACACTCAGGCACAGTGAGGACATGGCCAAATCTGTAGTAAGCAGGGTTCGTATTCACACTGCTGTCTCAGCATGCTCCAGATCTGTTTTTTTTAGCACTTGGAGTATCAGACATTTACCTTGCTTTGGAACAGAAGAGGCTAGCAGATTTAGCCACCCCAATGGGCATTTAATCTCTTTGCTCCATGGTGCACATGCTATTCCACAGCCCAGACATCTTCCCCAAAGCCCATTTGGTATCGGTGTCCCAGTGCAGGGTGTGAGGGGAAAGCCGGTTCTGGCACACAGCAGCAGTGGCAAGGTGACTGCTTGGAACAAAATGTGTCACGTGTCCTTTTGTTCAAAGTCCCTCTGTTATTTTCTGTCAGGACACTGGGGTGAAAGAGAGGAGTATGCAAGCATGGTGCTACTATTGCCTTCTCCTCCTACTAGGCAGATGTTGTACAGGAACTAGCAGGCAGTAACAGCTAGGCTTTCCTCCAGAACCAGAAAAGCAGGCCTTGAACATGCTCTGGGATAGAGAAGGACGTGGGCCCTCTCCCTATGTGTTTTTGAAGAGAAAAGCTCAGAAGACAGCTGCAAGAGAAACAGTTGTGTAGACTACAGCCCAGCACCATTTCAGCTCCCTCTTGCCCTTGTGCTATCCTGAGTTGCACACAAAGCCATAGCCACTGAGACCCCTCTCATGCTCCGCCCATGGGCTGAACAGGGGGCTGATGTCACTTTTCCAGCAGCGCAGCCTTCCCCAGAGCAGCAAGAGAGGACACCCCACCATCTCTACCTCCTGGTGTCCAGCCAGCTGAGCAGCATCCCATCACCACTGATGTGCTCCACCTGAGCCCATCACTACAGCTGTCTGAGAGGCCCCAAACCTGGCTGGATACCTCCAGCACTGCCGCCCTATGAAATGACCAATTTCACAGCTCTTGCTCCTGCAGGCAGCACCCAGGCTAGTAGTACCATACCCCCAAGCAGCACATGTCCTGCCTGCAGCTGGACATTCTGTGTCATTCTGTGCCTCACCTCCAAGCACAATTGTGAAACAGCAACTGAGATGGGAAAGACTACAGCTCTGCAACCAGCAGTAGCAGTGAGAGGGTTCACTCACATCCTCACAGATTGCATCAACGTCCTGTCCAGATGAACTGCAGAGATACAGTACTGGCTGCAAGAACAGATGGCCCTGGAGCAGGACAAACAAGTACAGCTCATGGATGTTTACCTTCAAGAAAAGAAACCACACAAAAAGACTGATTAAAAAAAGACAACAAAATGCTTTGGTCCTGCAATACCCCATGGTGTGACTACTCTTCTCTGTCGCAGCAATGTGACTGTCCAGTGCTTATATGTGAGAGATTACAGTGGTATTTTGTTGCGCTGAATCTCCTCTGGGACAGACAAAACCACAAAGCAGTCAGAGCCAGCAGCTCCCCAGCTAACTGTGCCTGCAGGCTGGTAGCTATTTGCTGTCCACAGAGAAAGAAAAACCTGAGCCAAAAACCCCTAACCCTCTGCTCCTTGCCACACAGAGCATTTCGAAACCCTCATCTCTCTGTATCTTACAGAATGTGTCATAGCTGACACATTGCTCCCCCCTGCTTCACTTGAACATGTAAACTCTAAGCACATACCTTTTAAAGCAACAAATCCCCCGCCTGAGCAGCAAGCACAAGTTTTTTCTATTGGATCATCACAGCAGTAGCAGTGCAAACAAGGCAGTAGTGACTATAATCAGCCACTTGCTCTCTACTGTGCCCTTAACTGCAATTGTCCAAGAATTTGTTTTCAAAACCTTCCTGCTGAGTCCAAAAACAAAATGCAGCAAGTGAGGTTTATGCAAAACTGAGATATTTCAGTTCTCCAGACAGCCTGCAGCAGCTAGAGGGCACACGAGGCATGCTGCAGAGGTGGTCCTGCAACCCTCACTGCAGACACAGCAAGGAAACCTAAGGCCTGAACAGAATTTTCCTTTCATACAAAGCAACACAGTTTAAACGAATGATTTCTCATTCCGTTGTTGTATGAAGAGCAGAAGGCCACAGACATGACAAATGAAACGTATTTCAGCCCAAACCCTTGTTCTGATCAAGGTGAATTCCTGTGAGACTTCTGCTGTCTGAGTTGCAATGCACAGCGCTCTGGGCTGCCACCCTTACTTCAAGGGCTGCATCTAAATTACAACCAAAACTTTCGGTCTCCTAACACTCCACTGACCTGGGGAAAGCTACTGAGAAAATACAGTGCCCTGGCCTGGGTGATGCAAAGAAAGTGGGGGAGTACTAGGTGTTGCTTTTGTACTTTTTTCACTGGGAAATGACCTTCAGCTTCAGAAGGGCTGCTTCTGAGGCCTGCTGATGTCTTGAAAAGAGAGGAAGAATATACAGCAATAAACATGGAAGGAAAATATAAAGGCTTCATTTTCTTCCTTAGAAAACAATTTATTTTATTTTATTTTTTTTAATAGAAGCATTAGAAACAACAGTATTCCTGTGGCAGAGGTAGCTGTGATAAATAGTCTGTCAGCAGCAGTAAAAACAAAAAACAATAGCAGCAAGAAAAATAATTAACCGAAACTTTATGGTATAGCTAGAATTTTCCTTCAAAACTGCAAGCAGCCTGCTCTGCTGACCCAGTAAGCTCAGTTTCAGGAGTCTCATGGCATGCAGTCAGATAGGAAAGAAAGCCCTTCTTGGTGGGCAAGAGCCGTCGCAGCCCGAGCACACGCCCCACAGAGAGGCCATGGTGGGGTTGCAGCGTGGGTAGCCCTGCCATGGCGCTTGCCCTGCCCTGGACCAGGTCCAGCTGGAGAGGCTGCAGTGGCTCTGGTTTAGAAACAAACATTGGGGAAGGCAGCCGTGCTGATCCCAGTTGAAGAGCTGCTTGCAAACCACAGATGCTAGATGCTCAAGGTCAGAGGAGAACCATAGGGTTCAAAAATAAACAAAGTTTGATCTAAAGCAAAGAAATTCAATCCAACTGTCAGCCAGCCCTTCCATGACACGATCCTCATTAGCTCGTGAAAACTTCACAGCAGCTTTTTCCAAGGATACATGCAAATACAATGTCAATGAAAAACCAGCACTCATTTAAAGCACTGTCCACATCAAAATGCTGTGTTTTGGTCATACTGCTTGTCTTTTGGTATCTAACTCATGTCGTCTTAAAATAGAACTTACGATTCCTTGATTTTGTGTTGTTGCCTTGTCGTATGTAGTGTTTAGGTCTTTTACATTGTTTTTCACATGGATAAGTGCAGTGAAGAAGAACCATTTCACTGAGTGAGAAGGTCAGAGAACAGCCTAAATGCAAATTAACCAACTCTTGAAAATAGCACAAAATTTGTTCCTTCTGTACTAAAGGCTCCAGACCCTCTGTGACTGCTCTGGTGGAGATGCTAAATTATGCTATTGCTACAGGAAGATTACGAACTGTGTGGCATCCAGAACAGTGGATATTACAATTTCACATAATCGACATCTAAGTCATTTCAGCTGCTTTAACAATCTTTTCATTTCCATATCTCAAAACAAATGCCAGACAGAAAAGCCCACTGGGCAGCATCTCAGAGGATCTCACAGTTAAAGGCACTGCTTTTTGCAGTTGCCAGCAGGCCAATCAGTGCCTGCACCCAAGCAGTACCCTGCAACTGTGAGACCCATGTTAACACTGCCTCTTGCCCATCCCAGTGCTGGGCCCTTGGGGCAGTACAGCACATAAGGGGCCAGGCAGACCATGTGGGAGCTGAGGGAGGCGGGGAAGGCACGGTGAGATGAGACAGCATAAGAAGCTGATGTTGTAAAGCAAGGCATACAGGACTCCAACAAATTGCTCTGCTGTACTCAGAACCATTTTGAAAAGCACAGTTTGTTTTGGGTGGGGAGCTTAGAGAAAAGTCACTTGCATAAGCAGGGACGCAATTGCCCTGACTTTGCAATCCATATAGCTTTCTAAAAATAGGATAAAACACCATGACAGGCACACAAACCCATGCCAGCACCCATCAGAGCATGCTGACCTCTTACAGCTGACAGCTTCAGAAAGTAAGACACAATTTTGAACTGGAAACACTGAAAGGCCCCTTGATATGTCTGAACAGAAGGAAAACACAGACGGAATTCTGTTGTCCATTCCCTGGCTCAAAATCTTCAAAACTGTCCAGTTCAAGAATGTATTCTCTTTTCTTTCTATGGAATCTTTCAGAAACAGCATGATCCCTTGCTAAATTCACTATGATGCAACAGTTGCACCATCTGGGGCTTGACAACTCTTTTGTGCTTACCCCATATAAAAGTATCCTTGAATTATCACAGAAAACATTCAGGGTCAGATATATACAGAGAAGTTGCCATCAGATGAACCCATCTTACGGGCTCCCAAAGCAGGTTTCATTGACACCACAGACACACAGCAGTTGTCTATTTTATTCCAATTAATCATGAACCACTTGAAACTGAAAAATGAGTCAGTTATAAAAAAATCTTGTGTTTTTAAGGCAATTAGATGGAGCTGGTGGTGAAACTCTACCGGATCTTTCAAATGGGAATATGAGTGACAATCAGTACTGAAGAACAGAAGGAGAAAAATGCATGCATTAGGTAATAACTGGCTAGAAATGAGGCATGAGAAAAAAACGGTATTTCTATTTTAATCACTACTGTATAAAGATACAATACTTTTCTCCATAATTTAGCTGCTAAAAGCCGTAGTATAGACTTAAAAGGGTGGTTGCCACACATCCCCCATCACAATATTTTGACTACCAGGCATGCCTACTCACCAAACTCAATTGTCAGATGTTGCTGTCCTGACAAGAAAGAAGCTCTCCCCTGTTGCATTGCTTTTCGTTTGCTTGTAGAGAGAGTATACAGGCCACAATCCCTCCTACCAGGCAAGCTCAACAGCTGCCAGCAATGTCCCCCACCCCCCAACACAATTTTATTTCTGCTCACAGCTGATGAGGTGGTCTCCTTGGGATGTGGATGCCTGGGGGACAAAGGCAGGTACATCTCCATGGCCACATGGCCAAACATGTGCAAGGAAACTGCCTCTTTCTCCATCAGCCAGGCGCGTACCAGTCTGGTGCTGTGCCTGAGCAAATATCTCCTGAGTCACGGCAAGCTATTATTTATTACTGTAGACGCAGCATTACATTAACCCACCTTGCAAGTTTGCAGTTGCTTTCCTCTATCTGCATCTCTGGCAGTAAATGTTTTGGTGCCCTGCAGTGGCTCAGCAGAACCTGTTTCCAGGCAGCTGAATTACAGGCATGTGGAGAACTGTCCAACAAAGCAGCAGGAGGCACGTGTTAGGAATGCTTGATCACCTACCCCAGCTCCCCCGCACCCTCTTTCCCTGTTTAAACTCTCCAGCATGTTTTCTTTCAAAGGCTTTAGAAAATCATAAGCTTTAGATAATGGCATACTTGCTTGGCACTTTCTGCAGAACTACAAGCACCGTGTGGCAGGTCAATTGCTGACAGTGCTCTTCTCCACTTGGGAAGAAACGGTATGAAGGTGAGTTGGAGCCTGCCTCTCTCTGTTTCCTGATTTCAATTTCATTTTCTTCCTCTAATCTCCACCTGGCACTCAAATCTCTTAAATTTCTTAATGCTGTTCCAGGGAAAGCAAGTCAGCATTCAAAATTCAGTATTGCTTCATTATCTAAAGGCACTGTCTTGCTCTTGCTGCTAAAGAGCACAAGCATCGGGAAAACCAGCTGTGGGTGATGGAGGAAGAAAAGCAGTTTTCAAGACTTACGAGTTATTTAAAACTCTTTTAAGTCATATCACAAAGTTCAAAATGCATAAGAATAAGGCTGATAACTGAGCTCTATATTCAGGGAATTAATTGGGTGAAAGTAAATCCCAAACTTTGACACAGATGGCAAATTTGAGAGGAAAAGTATTCCCAAAATAGCTGGGGGTAATATTTCTTACCAGTAAAGGTTCTGTACAGTAAAAATTGAGCATAGATGCAAAGGCTTTTCGGCAACTAGACACCACTGCTCCTTATTATACTTCATATGTCAGTATATACAGCATCTTTTACTGGAAAAGACACAAAGAAATACTCAGTGGGAAAGAAAACCATTCTCTCTCTGCAGACAAATACTCAACCTGCTTCTTGGTGCAGTCCACACACACAGAAAAGAAGTTACGGGAACAGGGGCTTGGTATGAAAGACTGCATTTGCAAAAGAGGAGAACCTTTTCTTCTTTCCAAACAGATTTCTCTGCCATTTGCTAACGGTTGCCTCATTTCTCTCTGCTCTGAATTTCCTAAGCTGTTTTTTTTCACTTCAAAGTGAGTGTTAGCTTACAGCTCTAGAAGTTAGTATTTCTAGCATTGCAATTGCACCGGTGTACAGAAAACATCTCAATAACATTTGGCCTCTGCTGCAGCTGTGGATATTTTCCTGCACAGTTAAGGGTACCTGGATTTTCTGCTAAGGCACTACAGCAATATTTGAATGAAGCTGACTGACAGGCAATTACTGAACATGCATTCAAATGTAATCAGGAAATGATAACTAAGGAGAATTTTCATTCAGTTTGGCTGATCCCAGATTTGCTTCTCCGAGAAACAAGAATCTGAAAAACGAAACTTGAAGCAAAACAAAATACTCATAATCATGGCTTGTTCCCTATCTGTTCATTTTCACATCATATTTGAATCGCTGGACTAGCTTTAGCTAAAGCTGTTAAGGACCAGCCCATTCCCTGCAGCCCCAGTTATCCTCCCAGGAAGAAACATCTGCACAGACCAACCCGTGAGGCTCCATCTAGAACCTGGTCACCACTTTCTGATGGCTTTCCATGGCGGATAAGAAACCTGACTCCCAGTTACAGCTCTACAGCTCATGGACTATGGACATCTATTTGCAGTAATCATCTCTGGCATGATATGCTGCCGTTTTACATAAATGATATGCAGCACAATATTATCTCTTTGAAGAAATCTTTGAAGAGCTGCAAAGAAATAAAACACTGTTAGTCTTTGTCTGCTCTCTGCATCTAACTTGAAAAACATCTGAAATGGGAACTGAAAAAAAACAGCAGGAATACAGTAAGAAAAGATTTCAGCATTTTCCTGCCCCATAAACATCGCCCAAACACACAGGAAGCCAGGCAGAGGCAGGTTTCTATCTGTATTTCTCCAGTAGCATATTGATACCTTTGGTCTTTACTGATTCAGTATCATTTCAAATGAATTCACCCAAGCATTATCTCTGTCTTCTGCAGCCTAGTGATTCTTGTTCTTGAGCAAAATTAGAAAGAATTCAGAAAAGGTGGAAGGCCCTCTAAAATGACATCTTCCCTCTATGAAACTCACATGGCAGCAGCAGCTCCACTAGCCCTCCCCACTCCAGGCAAGATGAAGAAACTGTTGAGTCCATCATATTCAAATTAAAGCCTCCAATTTCTGAAGCAACAAGGTACACAGTGTGTTCAGTGAGAATTCCCTCTTCCCCATCTCTCTCTTCCCATTTTCAGTAGCCACCGTACACCTCAGTGACTATTTAGTTCTATTTTCTACAATAACAGTGCCTATGGAGACACCAGACAGCCAAACTGAGTCTTGTAAATTTTTTGTCCCTTATCCTATGACAACACCTTCACGTAATCCTGTTTCATTTGGAGCAAATATTAAATAATACACGCTTTTTTTTTTTTTAAATGAACACTTGCCGTCATACATGTTATTTATTGTAATTCAGAACATATCAGATGATTTCAGTTACTCTGATTTGCAAGGACAGCTTCCTAAGTAACTGAAAGCAGAGAGACAGCCACTATAACCCAGGGACATTTTAACTAAACAGCAAAGTAATTTAATTCCAACAGAAGGCAGCACGGCCCAATGCAACTTGATATGCATGCCACGTTATCAAATTTTAAAGTCATAATCACAAAAAAAAAAAAAAAAAAAAAGCACAAAATTTAGATATGATCTCTAAATATAGAGTTGGTCTGAGCACTGGCCATTTACAAAACAGGTGGGCAGGCATTCATCTTGTTACTCAGCAACATCCCCAAGTCATTGCTGTTAATCACGGAAAACATGTTTACTTTTCAATATGAACTATGACACCAACAAAAGTGGAAAGAGTTTAGTCAGGTGATTTTCAGCCCGTAATGAGAGAAACAGAGGAAAAAAAAAACCAACACATTAATTTGAACTATAAGAAAATATCTTGGTAAGTTTAACTATGACGAAGTAAGGCTTGGCTTGGAGTCTAAGACAGCCGGGCATGACGTAGGCTGCATGACCATAACAGTTTCCAAAGGAATTACTCCAAGCTCAGTCCAGTCCTCACACTGGCATGCCGTTGTTTACCAAGCTAGCAGTTACGCATGAACCCATACTTTAAAAACAACTAGCTAATCTCAGCTATAAAAAGATGCATTTCCAAGGGGGTTTCTGAATGGATTCACAACGCAGCACCCATGACAATGCACTGAAGGGGCATAACAGCCCAGCAAGGAAAGCATGCCAAGGGTGCTTCCTTCAAGACTGGAGTGAGCAGACTGGAGGCACAAGTGTTAAATCTTTTGCTCCAAGCATACTGTTTTCCTGCCTCTCACCTTATGCTAGTTCATATACAGGTCTCATACGACATGGGAGATCCAAATGAAAAGATCCGTGGTGAGACCCTGGAGCCAAATCATTTGTCCCACCTTTATTCATCTTCATTAAACATGTTCAAGGCCCCCATTCCTTCATTAAATGAAGTCTTCAACATCTGCAGGCAGAAAAGTTGGGAGATCTGCATTCATACCAGTCATACT
>JAOWBP010052941.1:0-12029 GCA_028571105.1 Tragopan temminckii
TTCTTCTTCTGTCATCGTGGTTTTCCTGGGCGCTTGGGTAAGAGTCATGTGCAGCACCTTCTGAGATGGCCATCTTCCTCGAGATAAGCCCACATACAAGACCGCTTCACGGCCCATTAAGCTGCGGCTTATCTCGCTCTTGTTGCCCCTGGCCTTGTCCATCTGTATCCCCCAGACAAAGGATTTCACAACCCTTACCCAGGACCTGTCCATCAATGTTCTCCAGACAAAGGATTTCTCAGCCCTTGCCCAGAACTTGTTTGGATTTGTTTGTCCGTGTCCCCAGCAAGCTTTGAGACAATGATGTAAAAGAATAATCTCTTACAGCTGGTGGATAAGATCCCATTTAACCCCTCCTCAGTATATTAAACAGTGCAAGTAAAGAGCATCTTACAACAATTTAAAGCAAGCAAACAAACAAACAAAACGTATTCCCTTAGTATTTGTTCTACAGTTCTTTCCAGACTTTTGTTTTTATTTCCTTTTTTATTTTGTAAAGTCCCTCTCTCCTTTACAGGTAATGTTTAGCGATAGATAGTCAATAACTAACAAAGATATGAATAATATATCCACTTCTTGGAATAATCTAGCAGACAAGGAAGCAGAATCCTCCTCAATTTATAGAGGAGGAACAGAGAGTAACATGGGTAGAAATTGTTGCCGGAGCCAGGAGTCAAATTATATCTTTGCTTTTAGGAGAGCCCCAAGTTCATGTTGTTGCAGACATTTCAGGCAGCTTTTACTATAAATTTTCCTAACCCTTTGTGTGCACCTTCCCTGACCTCAGGCTGTTGTCTGAAACATTGCAAGCTCAGGTGGTGTAAATCCTGGAGATTGTTCTGCCTACTGTAGTGTGATATATGAAGCCCTGGAGATACAAGGTAGTAATAAATTTGGACTTTCTCAAAAGGAGTTAATTGATTTGAGTATCTGTGAGCCACTCAAATGTGCATGCACAACAAGCAGCAATACAGTTAGGAGAGCATCTGCCTAAATGCAGCCAGAATTATCCATATGTATGTAGCAGTTCACCTCTGATTAAATCCATTTTCCTGTGAATAGATGGTTTATGTTAGAAAAAATCAGAGTCAGATATCAGTTGTGTACCACAAGTGCACGGGGTTTCATGAAGCTGTGCTAAGGGGAAGGGGTAGCTTTTAGTAATTCTCCTAAAATACATGTGCCTGCTTGAAACAATAAAGCAAACTCCTCAGTTCATGTGCCCCTCAAGATTTTTATATTCATCTCCAGTCAAAATCAGCCACAGAGGCAACAGGTGAAGAAGACAAGAAGTAGGAAAGAATATTTCTGCTTGAAATTAACTTGGGTGTTTAAAGACCATTCTTTACAGATATTTCTTGTTAATCAGAGAATATATCAAACACATTTCAGATCTAGAATCACGAAAAGCACTGGGAACGCTTCTTGCCTTTTAGCTGCCGATGGAAGTTGCCACCTGTGCTCCAACTGTTCTGTGTCCCTGCCCTAGGGTTAGGCTGCCCAGCAGGAGCAAGCAGACAAATCAATTGCTCATAGGCTTGAACTAAAATGTCAAAAACCATCAGAAGCGTCGAGGTATTTTGTTTCCTTTCTGCAAATTGGCTCTACAGTTTGCATTTCAGGTAGCACTGCAGTAATTTGTGTGTTGAGGAAGGTGAAAAACAGTATTTCAACTGCTTAATTGGCGATTCAGAAAAAAAAAAAAAAAGAAAAAAAAACCCTTATGTTTAGTCAAAACCTTTTCTCATGTTGAGTCTTCCCAGAGAATTAATTCCAACTGATTGTGCCTTTAAAAAAAAAAACCAACAAAACAACTTAAGTGGATTCATAGAATCATGGAATCATAGAATCATGGAATCACAGAATAGCTTGTGTTGGAAGAGTCCTCAGGGATCATTAAGTTCCAAACCCTCTGCCAGAGGAAGGGTTGCCAACCACCAGATCAAATACTAGTCCAGGCTGCCCAGAGCCCAATCTAACCTGGCCTTGAACACCATGAGGGATGGGGCATCCACAACTTCTCTGGGCAACCTGTTCTGGCACCTCACAACCCTTTCAGTGAAAAACTTATCCTTGATATCTAATCTAAATCTTCCCTCCTTTAATTTAAAACCCCATGTCCTGTCATTATCTACCTGCATGAAAAGTTGATTTCCCTCAAGTTGTAAACTCCCCTCAAATGCTGGAAGATAGTGGGATCTTCCTGCAGCCTCCTCTTTTCCAGACTGAAAAGCCCAGCTCTTTCAGCCTGTCTTCACAGGAGAGGTACTCCAGCCTTCTGACCATCTTCATGTCCCTCCTCTGGACTTCCTCCAAATCCGCATCTTTCTTCTGCTGGGGGTCCCAGACCTGGACACAGTACATGGGATGGGATCTCACAAGTGCAGAGCAGAGGGGGCCTATCACCTCCCTTGCCCTGCTGGCCACCCCTTTTCTGATTCAGCCCAGAATTCTATTGGCCATCCAGGCTGCAAATGCACACTGCTGGTTCATGTTAAGTTTTTCATTTGCCAGGACCTGTATGTCCTTCTCAGTAAGGCTATTCTCAAGGATTTTTTCTCCCAGGCTGTATACTATCTGGGATTTCCCTGACCCAAGTGCAAAACTTTACACTTTGCTTTATTGTTCCTCATTATTTTCACATGGGCTCAATTTTCAAGCTCACTGAGGTCCCTCTGGATGGCATCCCTTCCTTCTGCTGTATCAACTGCACCACTCAGATCGGTGTCATCAGCAAACTTGCTGAGAGTGCACTTGATTCCACTCTCTATTTTTGATACAGATGTTAAAGAGTACTGGTCCCAAGACCCGTCCTGGGGGACACCACTTGTCACTGGCCTCCACCTGGACATAGAGCCATTGACCACAGCACTCTGGCTGTGACCATCCAGCCAATTCCTTATGCACAGAATAGTCCAATTTAGAGATAAGGATGTGGTGGGGAACCATGTCAAACGCCTTGCACAAGTCCAGGTAGGTGACATCAGTTGCCTTCCCTTTGTCCACCAATGCCAATTCCTTTTTTAATTCAAACAGAATTTAAATGGGTACAAAGCACAGACTTAATGGAGGTTCTTATAAAACTTTTATACAAACAGCACTGGCCAGTAGTGTTTTGCAGCACCTGATTCACGGACTCAGATGTGAACGATCCAAATCATTTATTACAAGTTCTCACATCACTTATATACCTTCACAATTTTTCTTTTTCTAGCTTTCCCATCCACCGCTACAACTTTCCCATCCACCTTTTCATGTCAACAGAGCATTCTACAAAACACTCTTCAACTGTTTATGCAGGCGCTTATCCAATCAGAGCCGTGAGATGTTCTTTCTTCTTCTAGAGGTGTCCTTGGCTCTCATGCTGTTTATCTTGCTCCACAGCTGCTGATCTGAACAGTTTTTCTTGTATTCCCACAGTGTTTGTTATAGTCTTGTTATTCTGATTCAATGTTAGCAGTCTTCACTGGTTCACTGTGAGTCTTCTGGTATTTCGTACTTTTTTAATAAGCCCTGAAACAAGTCACAATCACAGCAGTCTGTCATCTGTACAGAAAGAAAAAACAACTCTTACTGCTCTAAAGCAGTATACACGCAGATTGATTGGTAAACAAAAAACAAACAAACAAACAAAAAACCTGAATATGCTACAGTAGACTCTCACTATTTAGATTCTAATACATAACTTTTTGAAACCAAAGTTTGGTATTGTCACTCTCCTTTGACTGCCAGAAATACAAAACCTTAAAGAGACCTTAGAGTCCAGTCATTCTCTGGCTGTGGTGACATCTGTGCAATCATGGATGGAAGGCCAAAAGCCATTTTTGGCTCTCACCTTGCCACTTTACTGCTTCTTTTTGGGTATTGGCCTATACTTAACATGGTGCATCCTAAGAATTACTGCCAGTGGTCTATTCTGGAGCGCTCAGAATTACTAGCTGATTCATTATACCCTCACTATGATTAGATGAAAGTTTGGTTATATTTTTATATTTTCTTGGGCTCCATATTCAACCATTTGGGCTGTTGCACTGACTTGATTAAATGTGCATTACTGCAGTGAGAAAAAAATTGGCAATATTAATGGATGACAGAGAAATTTCTTAATTGCTTACTACAGCAAATTTACAGCTGATGAGGATGTAAATACCTAATACATTTTAAATTCAAATTGTTTTGATAGTCTAAAGAGGCAATATATGTGGAAAGTAAAGATGTCTTTTAATGATGCTCAGTGCAATAACTTGATCTGTATTTACTTTTCAATTAGACATTTTGTTTTACTACTGAATAAGTACATAATAAGGAACTATAACTGAAACATAATCTACTGAGCTGTTATACACACATTGTACATACTGTCAAACAAAGAAAGTTTTTAAACCATGACTTATTGTTTTGACATTGTCTCCTTGTTTTGTTTTAAATCAGTGACTTACAAAGCAATATTAGTCTTTATTGATAGCTGTGTTCTAGGTCATTCATGCAAGTTAGACCAGGCCTACAAATGTTCTTTGGTATAAGTGCGTGCCATCACATTGACTGAGTTGACCATTCAAACTCTCAATTAAATCAGTGAAAACTGAACTGTTTCTGGAAAGAAAATGACATTTGTTCCTTTAGGAGAAAATAATTTTACTTGACCTGCATTTCATGAGCTTTTGGAAAAGACAAAAATGGTGCAACTGCACATACACACATACACGCATACACACTGATGAATGCACATGTTGCCATTCCTTAGCTATTTTTTTAGAACCCTATTCCTCTGGCCCTTCTCAGACTTATTCCTAAAACGAAATGAGGTAAAAATATATTGAGGACAAACAGGCTTCTTCCCTCAGAGGCTTTAGGCAATACTTCTAATGCATGTTCTGAAAGTATAAACCATTCCTTTCTCTACAGTCTGTAGTTTAGTGTCGATGTTTGTGTTTTGGTTCAGAACAGTTGTTGTTTTCAAGTGAATCTTCCTCTGCAGTGGTTTTGCAGAACAGTTTAATTGCCTTTGCAAAATGAATTCTGGGCTTCAGCATCAGCTGTTTCAGTCTACTAATCTATAACCTCTAATTACTTCTTGGAGTAGATACAATTTTGGGGGTGAAATATGTGAGGTGATTTCTTTTATTTCTTTAAGCCTTATGCACATTACATTTGATTATACTGGGAAGAGTGTTCCTGTTCTTTAATCTTGAAAGCTAAGCATTTCTGCATTGTCTGTCCATGTACAGGATAATATCCGGAGCAACAGAAATACCAGGAGAGAGGGAGAGAACTAAGATTGTTTACCTTGGAGAACAGAACTCAGGGAAAATTGTATTGATACACGAATACCAGATAATGGGAAGGAAAAAAGATGGAGCCAAACCCTTCTCAGTAATTTCCAGTGACAGGACAAGAAGTAGTGGGCACAGATTGAAATTTCAGTTAAAGTTAAGAAGAAACATACTCACTGTGATGGTGATCAAACACTGGATCATATTGTCCCCAAAAGGGTGTAAGCTTTCTGTCTTTGGAGTAAAAAATCCAGAACATGGCTCTGAATAATGTGCTCCAAGCAGGAGTGTGGGATGAAGCAATCTCCAGAGGTAATGTCCAACCTCAACTTTTCTGGGAGTCTGGTCTTGGCATGGAAAAGGTAGTTCAGAATTCTTCTGATTCCGGAGGGGTTATATCATCTTGTCAAATTCAAGGGCTCTGGTGCCTCAATGATATTTTCATCATGAGCACATATATCAAATCTATCTTTACTTTCTGATACTATTATGCTGTTCTATTATTTCACCTTGGGGGAGGGGGTGGAATATCTGTGCCCATACCTCAGAATAAATTGAAATTCATCATCAGCTTCAGTTCCAGAAGCTCCAGTAACAGCCATTTTGTCTAGGAACCTTTTTAGTTTTGGGTTTCATCTCTACGTATTTACATTTTCCCTGTTATCTGCGGAGACACACAAATGCTTTCCCTTTGCTGAAGCTCTGATGAGCTGAAGCTGGCTGCCAGGAGAGCTGCCTTTGGTCTGGGCAGCTGCCAGTGTGGAGGGACACCCGAGAGATGCTGTTGCTGCAAAGACAATAGGTTGCAGTCACTTGAACAGCAGTTAGTTTCTGTGGGGGAAAGGCCTTAGTATGGAGCACAGGCTTCTGCAGAGTTCTCACACTTTTGTGGCCTTTTTATAAAGTGTATTTGATTTTTCTTGATGGATTTAAAGATGCCATGTAGCAAAGAATCTTCCAGGACTATGCTGACAAGGCAGGAAATCACAGGGTGTCTCGCTACTCCTTGAAAGATAGACCTCTGAGACTCAAATCCTAAGTGCTTCCAGAAACCATTTAACCTAGCATTTGGAGATGTTGAGTTCCTGTGGCTTGGTAAAGGACTCCTAAAATGTATTTACATTAAATTCAGTAGTTCCAAGACTACAGATGGATAACATGATTTTTTTCCCCCAGAAATACAACATTTTAGATATTGCCCTATCCTAAGGCCAGACTTGTTCTCTTAAATCCAATACTCACACATCAGGTTGTGCCATACTCTCCATTTTCCTAGCGCTCGCACATTCAAACATCAGAACACCATTCCCAGTGGTGCAGCTGATAGAAATCCATAAAGAAGACATTAGGGAGCTGTGTGTTACCCTCACAGATGCCAAGCAGTCTGTTTTATGGATAAGCTTGCACTTGGGCTCTGTCCCATGCATAATACAAAAGTACACAGTGAAGGACCAGAGTAACAGACTTGAAAGGAGTGAGTATGGCCACAGCTACAATGGATTGGTATAAAATTAATAATGAGGAAAAATAAAACTGTTTAAGCCCACATTTACAGATAGTTATGGAACCTTTATTTATTGCACACTTAGCAGCACTTCTAAAAAGTTCAACATGCTGAGCTCTGAATTATTGGAAAAGAAGTTGTAGCCAAGAAAATTAAAAAATAATAAAAAAAAATCAAGGTATTTCAGTAAGTTCCTTTGAAAAATCGAAGGTACACAGTTGAAAATCTGACATACTATGAAGATGGCTGAGTGATCTTATTCTACTAGAGTGAATTTATGTATTTAAGTTAGAACAATAAAGGATATATGTCTATGCTGGGATCCTAAGTGAGAGTCTGGTGGCATTGACAAATATTAGTTAGTATAATATATTAGTCAGATCTCTGTTTCTTACAATGTTGTCTCATTTTTCACTGTAATAACAATGGCTGTTTCATATCACTGGTTTTCAACATCAATGTGCCTTATGAGAAAAATGTATGCTGTTGGGAGCAGTATTGATTTAATGGAGAAAAGTTGATTAAAGGACAAGTAATGATTCAAAGTTGACAGTAGGTAGAGCAGTGGGATCCAGTGAGGAGCTCTCTGAGCAAAAATGAATTGTGAAGGAACATTTTGAAAAATAACATAGTTGCTTTAAGGTTGGTCACAAACAAACAGAATAGAATGTCCTTCTTTAATTCAAAGATTGCAAAACTGTATCAGGCAACAGGCAGGACTCAAAGAGCAGTACTCACAGGAGGCAATTGGAAGGTAGTGAGTTAGCATCGTTCCCGAGGCTGCTTCGCTTGGGCTTGATCCACAGTCAGAAGGAAATTTCCATTGGCTTCAATAGACTGCACATCCAGTCCTCTTTTAACAAGCTATTGGGCTTTTTCATTCACCATATGGCACTTTTTAACCATATCATTACTAATAAAGCTCAGAAATGTCATTAGAAATTTAACTGCAAAATTAGACACAACCAGCTAAGTCTTAAGTAGAATGACAATTAACAAAATGTTGGTAAATGTAAATCACAAAGAATCTTGCAATACCTTTATGTGCTGCTAGGAGCAAAAACAAAATTATTTGTTTTTATTGAATGCTTCTTGTTGTAAACAATCGAAACAGTACCAGCCATTCCTTTTCTCCAGCTGTCATTCTGATGATATGAAAGCCTGGGCAAGCAACGTCTAATTTCAGTGCCATCCAACTGTAAATAAACTGTGATGTCTTTATGCCTGTGTAGCAATACATACTTATCCCAATGTAGACCCATATGCAGAGTGTCTGTGTCTTGCCCCTTTAAAACTAATATTTTTTCAGTCAGACAAAGAAGGGTGTGGGAAAAAATAGCTTGCCAGAAATTTAAAATGATTTTTCAGTGTTTCTTTTTGGGGCAGTAATAATAGCTTAGAGTTCTGAGTGTCAGAGTGAGAATAATAAAGCTGATTATCAGCATTTAGGCTTTTTGTTTCCTGCCTTTTTTACCCCCCACTTCACTCTGCTTGAACAAAAAAAAAAAAGATTGGGCACCTTTGTCTTGTATGAATGTAAGACTACAGGTAGAAGCAAAAAAAAATTTTATTAATTTATAACGTCTATTCAAGGTTGCCTATTTTATGCATGAATTGTTGAAACTTCCTTGCCTATTTTTCTTGTTACTAAGCATTAAATGGTCTGTGTCAATTAGAATCAAACTAATGTTTGATTTCTATCATGAACACTTGTTACAGCTTTACAGCTCTATATTCTCTTCTCATCTTCAGTTTTCAAATAGTTGCCTACTTAAAGAATTTTAGCATTTTAGGGATTGTCTTCTTCCAGTAGCATAAAACTCATATTCAACAAGCAAGCAAACAAACAAACAAAAGACATCTATAATGTAATGAAAGTCTGTTTACATGAGGTGATTTGTTCAAATCCAGATTTTGTCCCTATTAGAAATATTTCATGAACATTTTTAATATCAGCTATCCTTAAATACACTTGGAAACCATCTGTTGGATAGGCTGAGAAACTGTGATACTCATTGGCATTCATTTCATTAGCAATGTAAATCACTTTAGATGACATATTTTGGCAGTCTGTCTTGAAAAATGCTTTGGATAAACTCCCTGAGAAGGCAGCAAGCACTGCAGACTGGCTGTGTGCTCCTCAGTTTTCAGGCTGTCCTTCACAGAGTTCACCTTGGCAGGGCTCCCTGATGTAATGCCTGAGTGAAGCTGGGTGCTACAGATAGGCTTTTTTTTGGCCCTCAGCTAAGCAGGGAGACGCCTAACCCAGATAAAAAATTTTAGGAGAAAAGAGAGACAGAGCTCTCCCTGGAGGAAGTGATTCTGAGCCACATATTTCTTTCTGGGCCAAAGAGAAGTGTTTTTCTCCATTCAGGATTCAGAGCTGAGAACTATCATCTGGCACTTGAGCAAAGTCAGGCCTTCATTTCTGGATGAAAGCTAGGGCTTTTTTGCCATATAAATGAATAAAAAGACATCTGGGATAAAAAAGACTGCAGCTCAAATATCCACTCTTGAATTGGGCAGCGGGAAGGCAGAGACGTCCTGAATGTCACCAGGATTTTGTCATATGGGGAGATGTTCTTAATACTTTCAGTTAAAACTGTCCAGGGTGTTCATCTCACAGCCTGGTGGATAAGGATAAGTGCATGGTCATGCATCTGGATCTGGGCAATTCCAAACATGAAAACAGATTGGGCAGTAAGTGAACAGCGAGCATTCCTAAGGAGAAGAACTTGGGATTGCTGGTGAATGAAAAAATAAATCTGAGCCAGCAGTGTGTGCTTGTGGCCCAGAAAGCAAAGCATATCTTGGGCTGCATCAAAAGAAGGATGACCAGCAGGGCAAGGCAGGGGATCTCCCACTCTACTCTGCCCTTGTGAGGACACACCTCAAGTACTGTGTTGAGCTCTGGGACCCTCAGCATATCAACAAAATGGAGCTGTTGTGTCGGTTCAGAGGAGGCTATGAGGATGATCAGAGGGTTGGAATACCTCTCCTATGAAGAGAGGCTAAGGGAGATGGACTCTGGGGAGAGTGTCCTTCCAGTGCCTAAGATTGAACAGGAAAGATGGGAAGGGACTCTTTCTCAGGAAGTGTAGTGACCAGGATAATGGTTTTAAAGTGAAAGAGGACAGGTTTGAATTAGTTATTAGGAAGAAATTCTTCACTATGAGGATATGAGAATGGTGAGGTGAAGCTGTGGATACCCATCCCTAGAGGCATTCAAGGCCATCCTGGAACTAGATGATCTTTAAGGTCTTTACTAACCAAAACTTGCCAGGATTCTATTTTCCATCCCATACTGATAGGGGGAGTAGGTAGGCAAAAAGTTAAGAGTCTAGAAAAAATAAGCACTTGTTTAATAGGTCAGTGGCTGCTGAGAACAATACCAAATTCCATCTGTAGGATTTGGGCTCCTATATTCTCCTAGGGAATTCATTTCTATCTTCTTCAAATACAGCTCAGGAGTTAGGATGAATTTTAACACGTCGTTTTACTTCTGCAGAAGTTATTATCAATTAGTTGCATTTTATCCCTGTACTTCTTTGTGCAGGCCCTGAGCAGCCATTGTCAGCCTAGATGTGCAACAGTGTCTTTCAGTGGATGGCAGGCTCTTCAATGCTGCTTCTCTTTTTGTTTTCCACTTTACATATCACATATTCTGTGGGAAAAGTGGATTTTACTTTGCATATATAGCAAAATACTTTGATTCAAAGTGACAGTTGTAAGAAAAGATCAGTTTTTTGTTTTTTTTTTTTGTATTATCATCATTTGTAGGCTTCAATTAACAGCATTAAATGTAAATTATTACTCTAACAAACATTAAAAGATGTCCTTTTTCACTATACAACATAGCGTGTTTTGACAGGATCTGAACTCCTGCATTTTCTGTCACATAGCTGAGATAACCAATGCTGATTGCTTTTTATTCAGGACTGTTTACAGATTTTAGTGATGGAAAACCTATATTCCTCCTTCCTCCCCCTCCCCCCCCTAATTTGTACTAGTTCACAACAATTTCCTCTTGGCTATTGATTTGCTGTATTTTTAAATAATCCCTTTTTTTAACTGTCAGGTTTTGTGTGATGTGTATGACTTTGCCTGAAAAATTTTCCTGGTTTTAATTTGTCTATCTAGTGTTAATAGTAGAACAGAATAGAACAGTTTAGTTGGAAGAGACTTACAAATATAATCTAGTCCCACTGCCTGATGACTTCAGGGCTATCTTGCACACTGACAAGTGCAGGGAATAACTACCTCTCCAGGAACCCTATTGCAGGGTTTGACTACCCACACAGTAAAGAAATGTTTCCTAATGCCCAGTCTGAACATCCTCTGCAGCAGCTTTGTGCCGTTCCTACACACCCTCTGTCGCTACTTTGCTTTGTATTATCACAGTATTTACAATTGATACCCTGAAACTATAAAAGCCATCTTTGAGACCTCAGATTCTTTAAGAAAAAGCTCAGCTAAAGGTGAAATATTAATCTGTTACTCTGTTTTTCATCTTTCCTTATGCATGTGAGCGGGATCTATATATCTTTCTGAGATTCATTAAGAAAACATAGCATTTAGACTACACTTAATGGTGTTGACTCTTAAAAAACATGTTGAAATTCACTTCCATCTTCTGTAGCACTGATTTATGCCTTTCCCATTCTGATCCCTCCTGTTTGAAAATATATTAACTTTTCACACACTGATATCTGAAGTTCGTTTTTTACGATTTTTTTCCACCATCTTGGTAGAACTGTTTTTCAGTAAGCAAAAGAACATACTGTCATATATATATACAAAGCATTAGAATAAAACAACACATTCTTAGTGATAGTATTTGTGATTCATGTTTTTCTAGTTCTTTCTCATGTTTTACAAAAGGCTTTTCTCTGACATATCCACAGAAAATAGTCATACATGCTTACTAATGTGTATGCGTAGAGTTTCTAGAAATTTTTTTTTTTTTTAATTTCTGTTTCCTTATTTTATTTATTTATAAAATCTCCCATCAATATATTGGAAAAAAACAAAGCAAAACAGGTTTAGATGGCAAGTATTTACTAGAAAATAAAAGTAACCAACAAAGTGAACATATATATTTTTTTTCTGATGTTCAATTCCTTTGAATTTCCTTGGTCTCTTAAGAACGGCCAATTTTCCAGAAATTTTCTTTCCTTCTTTCTTTTTTCTTTTTTCTTTTTTCTTTTTTCTTTTTTCTTTTTTCTTTTTTCTTTTTTCTTTTTTCTTTTTTC
>JAOWBP010052942.1:0-12028 GCA_028571105.1 Tragopan temminckii
CAGCATCCATGTTGGCTACCACTGGTTGACTCTGAAACTTTGTCAGTTTGAAGGAATGAGGCAAGGAACCTTCTTTTCAATTAACAGGATTTCAACTGTATTTCTGATTTATTTTGTGATGCGAAAAGTGAGATTCCCCTGGTGACCATTCAGAGAGCTGGGCTGCATGAAACCAGAGCAGACCAGCAGTGCAGGTCTGAGTATGCTCAGAATAGATTGCTGAGACCATCAAGGAGATCTTGAGTGGGAAGGACTGGAGGGAGCCTTGCTGGAGCTGCCAGGCCAGAAGAGAAGATGCTGTCCCTCCGTGGTAGATCTGAAATCACTAAGTGAACATGAGCAGGCACAGCCAGCAGAAGGGGAAAGCCAGTGGAAGCAGCAAGGAAAAGATGGCTGGAGACATGGCTAGGGAAGGAATATCTCCTGAGTGGGTGGCCCTGGGACCCATAGTCTACCCTGGGATTGGTGGTGAAGACTGGAAGGTCTCAGTCTTCCTGACAACGTCCTCTCATGTGCAAGGAGAAACAGTGCACCAGCTCGTTCCCTGTCTCAATCACCTTCCTAACTGGGATGCACCCAGTTCCATGCAGAATTGAGAGTGTAGACCTACAGGAGAGGGCCATCCAGCTGCAGCCCTGGGGAAGGTCACACTTCCAGTCTGAGAACACCTCCAAAGCCACTAAGCATATTCCAAATCTTTGTCTACGTGAAGGGATCCTGGAAGCAGACCTTCATGTTGATTAATGTTGTAAGTTGGTGAGAGATGACATGACGGGCTCAGGTTGCTGTGACCTGTTGAATGTATTTTCAAGCCTGAGCCCTTTGAGTGATGCTAGTTGTTTCCTAAAACAAAGTAGCTTTAGTGACAGATAGTGAAGAGCAGCTATTTCAGAAACCATTAAAACTTACTCTGTGTTTATGTGTGAAGGCAAAGGAGTAGTTTATTCTCAGGCCAGATTTGAATTGACCTACCACATCTAAACCAATCCGTACAACCAGAAATTTTGACAGCTCCTTAAGAAAATGAAACAACACAATAGTACTACAAAATAGCAGAAGTAGCAACTACTGAAGAGCAGCAACTGGAACAATGAAGCACTAACTAAGAAAATATGCTGTCACAGTCTGCCATAGAGCAAGTTAGAAAAAACATACAGAAGCCTGGTAATGTACTGGATGAAAGAGACAGAATGAAGTCCAGACTACAGTGGACATGCTAAATATAGAGTAAAGATGAGATGTTCCTAGACCAAGCTAGGTAGCTAAGCAACTAACCTACAAAGAGCCAAGCACAATTCACCCCAAATTCTTCCAAGAACTGAAATGAACTGTTAGAGCTGAAATAAATCCTGAGTCACTGAGTGAAATCTCAGATGAAAGGAAGAGAGGGGAAGAAAAAATAGCCACTGGCAATCTTTTGCATCTATTGTATAAGTACATCAAAAACATACTATATAATGAACTGGAGAAGCAGAAAAATCCATGACGCATGCAAGGAAAAAATAATAATAAAGAATCAAAAATGGCTCAGGTAAATGTACAGGTGAATAATACTTTTTCATGTCACACAACCACGTTGCAGAAAACACAAAGAAAGGACTATAAAAGCCCCTTTAGAAACAGATAAATCAGTTGCCTCAGGAGATTAAGCAGACTGTTTATCTGCTCATGGAACCAGAGTAGAACTTTGGAAAGAGAACTGTAAAAGCAATTCTGCTAGCATGGACCCACAGACACATGCCCACCACTTTCTTGTTGGCATGGCCAATGCATCACCTTCAGGAGAAGTGGGCATGACTCCTCATGTACCCCTCTCTCTGGACCATTACATTCCATTTACAACCTCTCCTGCAAAGTGTTACACATTTCAGACTTTGGCATTTTTCTCGGTCTTTGCAGAGTTACCCAGGTGCTGAGTGCCTGAGCAGATGCTTACTCTGACTGACTGCAAGCAAGGCAAATCAGATCTTTAGCTGCAGTTGACATTCAATAAAAACTCCTACCTGATTTACGTGATCAAAATCATCTGCTGGGCTTGTCAGTGCCAGAGTGTTGGCAGAATGACTTTCTGTCTCTTTGCTGCATCAGAAAGAGAGGTCTTTCCTCCTTCCAAAGAGATGCAGCACTTACTAAAGGCTTATGCTACTCAGAGCTTCATTTTTCTCACTTTGCTCACATATCTTCGTGCCCTCAACTGGTGTAATGCTCATTGAAGGCACCCATTAGATTCAAGCCTTTCTCTTATAGGTTTTTTACTTATTTAAGATTTTGAATTTTTTTTTTCTCTAAAACAGACTTTTTGTGCCACTGCTTTTTTTTTTTTAAAATCCTTTGATGGCACAATGACAGCTTTCCTCCTGGATCCCTGCATGAGCAGTTGGCAATGGCGAGCAGGATTGCTGCTACTTCTAATCACCATCAAAGCTGGTTCTCTAACTGCTATAAACACAACAATGCATACTGGAGGGACAGGCAGCAGCAATAGTTACTCATGGGACACCTGTTCTTTCAATTTAAGTCCTTATTCCTGCACATTTCAGGGACAGCAAATCAAAGAATGGAAAGAATTTGTGTAAAGCAGCTCTCACTGTCTTCTAATCTCAGTTAAGCAGAAAAATATATGGGAACAGACTTTGGAAAAAGAGACGTACACTGCACATAGCTTTCCACTTCTTTCCTCGTGACTGCACAAGGAAATAAAGTACAGGTATCCAAATACCTACTGCATCCTCATCTGTTCCTACAGCTCCTGTAGCTGTTGCACAAACCCATATCATCTTAGGAAGCATTCAGGTACTTGCTCAGACTGTGGAGAGTGGAGGTGGAGAGAAAGATCTTGAAAAGCTCCTCATGTAAAATATGTCAGTCTGGTGGTGCTACTGAAATGAAATGGTTTGTGATTTAGCTAAGATTTGTGAAAATACACAGGCTGAACTTACACCAAAATATTTTGATTCAGGGAGAAAACAATCCCAGTACTAAGATGCAGTTAGTTTTGGACTACGTATAAGGGGGGGGAAAGATTTTTCCTACAGATTGGATATGGAAAGTCACTTATCACTGCAATGAATAATTCCAGTAAACAAGGAAGTCCCTGAATAAATCTTTTGAGGCATGGATCTTCAGGCTGATAAAAGTTAGACTGAAAACACAGTATTTCATTTCCACTAAAGAATTCTCCATTCAAGACTTTTGGCTCATCTCAGATAAACTGAAGCCAGCAAAAACACTTCCACCTTTTTCCATAAGTTTTAGGTCAGGATCTTTCTGAGGAAGATGCATAACAAACGTAGAACATAGAAGGCAACAGGCATGTTTCTGGCTCTGCAGAATATCTAGCTGGGTCTGGAAAGCAAGCAGGAGGGACAACGATTTCTGCAATGATTATACAACAATAGCTGACTGCGTATTCATTCTTTTCCATATTTAATAACATTGACCCCTTGTCCCTTCCAATGCCATTGCTTATTGTATTCAATTATTGGCTGAAATGCTACTGCAACATAAATAAGCAATCAATAAATAATGAGAACATCCCTTGTAAATGCCATAAACAGAAGTGCCAGACTTTTCACAGATTTTGGCTATGTTTAACAGTTCCCCGTAGTCCTCTTCTGTGCCCTTCTGGGCTGCACAGTGCCAAAGGACTCCACGACTTTGTCTCAGCCTTTGCTAAAATGCTAGCGGGAAGTGCTGAGCCTGCCTGACTCCTCTTAATGACAAGGGTATGGCCAAAGGCACTCAGCAGGAGTGATCAAGAGATGCTCAGCCCCATGCAGGATTTGGCTGTGATACACTGCAGCTGTATCATGATCAGAGGGGTAAATCTGTTACTACACTGTGGACACTGAGTTACCCTGATGATATGAAAATCAAAAGAAGAAGAGATTATGCATGTCGTGCCAAGCCATGCAATGCCATGCCATCCCACGCCATGCCACACTATGCAATGCCATCCATTACCATTCCACTTCATGCTGTGCAACACCAAATCATACCACACCATGCCATACCATAGCATACCACATCATACCATAGCACACCACATCATGCCAAGCCATACCATACCATACCCTACCCTACCCTACCCTACCCTACCCTACCATTCATTCTCACTTATGTTGATAGTTTGCATTTCTCCTGACTGCTTTGCACAGATTTTGGGGACAGTGGCAACAACTGTGCTTCCAGCACAATCTGGAGCATAATCAAACAACAGCAAGTTTTCCATTGCCTGTCCTCTTCCCAAGGGCATGATGCCACCCCAGCCAGGTGTCCTGGCACCTTGTTCTGGAGCATTCACCAAACCTGTTCCCAAGTGCAGGCTGTGTGCTCCCCCACCTTGCTTTCAGACATGCTGTTGCCTGGACAACATTTCTGCTGTCAGCAACAGCATTCACCCACACACACGGACAAAAGTGACTGCCCCGGAGATCACCTTCCCAGGCTGTAACAGCAAAGGCCCAAAGTACTAATTAAAAATAGATCAGAGCAGAGGGAAGCCAGCAGGTTTCAAGCCTCATCAGAAATATCTGAAGCAAAGACTTTGGATGACATCGAGTGCTGACTAAGTGATCTAGTCCCCAGGACTTCCACTGAAATGAAAGCCACAGACTGGAGACTGACTGCTCGGGCTAATGAAGCTGAATCACTGTGAAACTGCTGTGAGATTAAAAATTCACTGCGAAGTGGGAAATGGAGGCACAGCAGGGCTCAGTGCAAGGGATGCCCTTACAGAGGAATGAAACCGAGGGCTGCACCGAAGGCAAAAATCCCACTGAGTGACAGCAAATGTCCTTAGAAACGTCGGATGCAGGGTAAATAGGTCCTCGAGCTGGGTGCAATGCTCGGTCCCTGCAGTGAGCTGAGGACAGACATCAGCATGCTGAGCACTGACACTGGCTGTGCAGTGCCACCAGGTGGCAGTGCCTCAAAGCAGTACTCGGGGAGCAGCAGCAGTTGTTTATTTTTATTTAAATAACTGGAGCAGTAATTGGTGTATCAGGAGAGGCAGAGGGCCACCCAGGAGCCGTGGTGCTTGTGGCAAAAACACATGTATCCCTACGTTCCAGACTTGGTGCCACTGTGCACCATGGGCAGCACTTCCCAGCCCAGATTTCCTACAGTCCCAATTACATTTCCAACTGCAGCAGTGGTGGCAGATGGTTAGGTAAGCCCTAGGCTGGGTTTTGATTTTCTCTCACATTAGAGAATAAAAATCAATGAGGCAGGCTCCTTTCTGATTCTAGCTCACCTCGCTTACAGATCCTTAGTGCCACAGTGCAGCAGGAGGACATTTATTTGAAAACACGTATTTCCTTTTTCAAAGAATCATAGAATCGTTTGAGTTGGAAGCGACACTTAAAGGACATCTAGTCCTACTCCCCTGCAATGAACAGGGACACCTACAGATTGATCTGGTGCTCAGAGCTCCATCCAGCCTGACCTTGTTTGTCTCAGGGGTGGGGCATCCATCACCTCTCTGGGCAACCTGTGCCAGTGTCTCACTACCCTTACTGAAAAAACTTATTTCTTATATCCAACATATTGGCAGGGCTGTGCTCTATCTTTTCATCCACAAGCTCATACTGCTAGTGGAGATTGCCAAGACCCAGGTGCAAGGCCACGCACTTGGTTTTATTGAACCTCATGAGGTTCATCTGAGCCCACTGCTCAGCCTGTCTAGGTCTCTCTGGATGGCATCCTGACCCTCAGGCATGGGCAGGGAATGGGAATCTCCACGGTGAGGGAAGAGAGAAGCTGCAGATTCCTTTTGTGGCTACAGGCAAAGCATTCTGAGCTCCATCCACACTCAGGCTTCTTGTTGATTGTGGATTTAGACTTAGAGGGCTTTGTGCTTCAGTTTTCTAACAGAAAGAAAAGAGAGAGAAAAGCAACACACCTTGCACTCTGGATGCAGGAAAATGTTAACAGATAACACAGGGACAGTGCCATACAGACACTTGCAAAAGGCAACCCACAAGGCAGGTTTATCAGTAGGGGGCTGATTTGTTTATCACCAGTGCTTTCATAACATCCACCTTGTGTAGAAGGTGAACGCTTTGTTTTTGGTTTTTTTTTTTTGTAGTGCCTGAATGACACCAACATCACTGTTTTCTTATTGAAAAGACCAAATTTCACTCTCTAAAAGTTGCTTGTCATCTCTGGATCATCTCTCATCACCAGCTCCCTGTCTCTTCTGCAAAACAGCCAGAGAATGTTTTGGAGGGAACTGTGGGGAGCAACAATGAAAAGAATTTCTCATATTTACACAGCAGAAGCAAACTACCTGTGTAAAAGCCACGCTGGATAGGAGGGTATCGAACAGTCATGTGATGTCCTATCGAATATGAAACGCTGGCACAGGTTGCCCAGAAAGGTGGTGGATGCCCCATCCCTGGGGACATTCAGAATCAGGCTAGAAAGAGCCCATAACTCAGCTGTAGGTGTCCCTGTTCATTGCAGGGGAGTTGGACTATATGGCATTTAAGATTCAAAAGAATCTGTGAAATAAACCTTTCTCCTTCACCAGGGCTACCAAGAGTCATGCTCTTGCTTAAGTCTACTCCTTTCTTAGCAAACTGCAAAGTAAAACCAAAGCCCATTTTGCATTGAATTTTGCACTGAAAGCAACAGAGAAGGGGAAGGATCCTCAAAACCAACTGTGAATATCCATCATCCTCAACTACCTCAGTCACACACATATGCAGATACACGCAGAGCAGGAGAGGCAGGAAGTTCAGCCCAGTGACATCTCTCTCATGAGAATGAGGTGTCTCCTGGATATAAGCAGGAAGCTGAGCATGAGCAATTGGCAGCACGCTGTAGGGTGATACAAGCCAAGTAGTTTAAGGAAATAAAACAGTGCGAAATGTTAAAGCCAACCATTGTCTCCTCCTGGAGAGTTGCTGTTCTACAGGCACTCACTGCTCATCTCAGCTTTCAAACAGAGTCTACCCGGAAATGGTCCTATCTGGGTCTGCATGACATGCAGCACAAATACCAAAACCTCCTTGTGTAGAGATACCTGGTTGGATTTCTATTTTTTCTTGCATAAACATCATTTTCTGCCTGGTCTAAAGGAACTTGGCCCATCGCCTCAACATGACATTCTTTGGAGCATCATCAGTGATTTCCAGGCCTACATCAGCAAGCAGCCAGCAAGCTTCCAGTCCCCTTAAATATTTCCTAAGCACTCAGATCCCTGAGGGAAGAGATTTAAGAGGAAATTGGCATTCAGTAAAGCTACTCTGATTTGTGATGCCACTGTCAGAGAAGTGGCTGTGGGCTTTTTCAGTAAAGCTGTAGGTCTCTGTGAACATTTGGACATTTGTGCTTTGTTGTTTGTAGCTGACAGTGCGCCAAATAATGAAAAATCAGCGCACCTGATCCCCACTTGGGTGCTAAAGAGAGTTAGAGTCTCTACACATTGCTATTTTACCATTTCCTCATGGTAGTCTACACCCTTGGGATCTCCTGCTACAGTACACAGGAAATTTGCAGAATGTTCCAAGACGTAACATACATAACCAGTAAAACTGCTTGATTTCCAACAGACATACAGGTTAAAACCTGCTCAGTGCCTCCAGTAAGGCTCTACCCATCACTGCAGCATCTGTCATTCAAGTTGGGCAGTCACTTTTCCCTTCACTTTCCTTGACTGGGTGATGTACCAGAAGCTCTCCATCCTTCCAGCCCTGCCTGTGAAACCGGATATGGAGGATATCCCAAGGGTGCTCCTCCCAGCTTTGGCACTACAACAGTAAGATGCAAAGCTGCAGGACTAACCTTATCATAGAATCACAGAACCACAGAGGTTGGAAGGGACCTCACAGCCCCATCCTCTGCCATGGGCTGGCTGCCCCTCATCAGATCAGGCTGCCCAGGGCCCTCCCCAGCCTGACCTCGCACACCTCCAGGGATGTGGCATCCACCCTTGTCCATGCATGCTCCACTCTGTCTGCGGGGAAGGAAGAAAGGCTTTTAGTACAGTCCCACGATGTAGCATAGTCCCACAGGACATACAGGTGCTCTTTAGACAGATCACCAATGTGGAGAAAAGAAATTGGATTTGGATGTCGTGGGAAGTCTTTACATATATTCAAACAAACAGACAGAAGTGAAGCAAATATTGAGTGAATACTTGTGACACTGCTTTGGAAAAAGCCTTCTGTGGCTCAGCATGACACTCTACCAGGCCATGTTTTGCTCTGAGGTTTGTAGCACAGAGACATTGCCCTAATAATGTCATTTCAGACTAGGAATGTCTACAGAATGTATTTACAATTGAAAAAAATGGAGAAGAAAATCACTGAGAGAAACCTTAGGCATGTTACTGTGGCAGGATGATAAAACACAGAATACATGAGAAAATAGGATTTTAAACAACTTTGACATTTCCACCTGAGCTTTCTAATGTCTGCACTGGTATAAGGCAGGGATCCCTGGCTGTGCGAGATTAACATAGGAGGCATGAAATTTTCCCAGGCAGTGAAGAGGCTCTGCCCAAGTATGTTGGCTGGCCATCATTACAGGCTGTGTCTGACAAGAAATGTGGGAACCTTGTCAAGGACCTTATCTTAGCATAGGGGAACTGTGCACTAACACTTGGGATTTATATTCTAATGCCCAGAGGAAAACATGCTGACCCCCTATTGTATGCTGAGAAGTGGGGCTATTAGAAGGTGAATACTTGGGCTTGACTCAAGGAAGGCAAATAGGGAAAGTGAATTCTTACAGACATTCAGCTACTCCCTCCCCATACATGGCGTGACCAGGGAAAGCAGGACCAGACAACACAAGTTTTACGTGTAACCGTCACTGCAAGACGCTAAAACAGCAAACATCCATAAAGTTTGTGCACCGACTGATAATAGAAACAAACAAACCTTCCTCAGGAAGTGCTTGTATAACTTGTTTTGCAAAATAGATATCTGTTTCCGTGCATGTTCAGGATCTGCAGTGCCACAGTTGGGCTGCGTTAAGCTTTAACTTGACTACACAGCACATGGGCAGAGGTAGATGGCTCTGGGAGGGACAAGGACAGAGAATGCTGCCATAGGAAAGGAAAAAATACATATGAGTTCAGTTTACAAACAAGTCAAACCAACCCACAGGCTGTAAGATGAAGTTAATGCGTCTTACTTCAAGAAGGCCCCAAGCATTGAAAAAAAATGAAGCCTGACTAAACTAACGAGACTGATTTGAACATAGTGAAAGAAATTTGGTGCTGGCATGACAGCAGAGCTTCGTCAATAGCAGTCTTTGTGAGATGTGTTTTATTGCAGATGTGCTAAACTAATCCTTGGCATTGCTGAGTGAGGGATGTTCATGCTAGGAAGCTGATCCCAAAGCGTCTTACATTTCTGGAGCTGATTGAAGCTGGATACATGGAACTACCACTGAATCAAAACAGCTGTTTTTTGTTGTTGGGTTGGGTTCTGGGAAGAATAAGGCTCCATGGTATAGGAAGCAAAACTGCTTGTAAAAGTTCAATGTCTGTGGCATAATCAACATGGGTAACAGAAATAAACTGTTTTCCACATTCACGATAACTTCAGAAATTCCACCCCAATGCTTCAGAAGAAATTGGGTATTTGTAGCACACTGGTAATTTCCACGCTGAAGGAGTGTAGGGGCTGTGCAAAATACACTTGTTACAGCCTCCCTGTTTCTGCGCAATTGAGATCAGTGCTTGAACCAAAGGTCTAGGTGCCAACACCATCAGTTTAAAGCATGAAATCCTGAAATATTATTTTGCCAACTGCCTTTAAGTACCAATGGGAATATATTTGTATATGTGCTGTTACCATTTATGTGCTGCTGAATTTTCAGGCAGCCCAATGCCTTCCCTGCACCCTGGTCAAGCTGTAGTTGTTCCAGTTTAGCATAAAGGTGTTGGATTAGATGGATCAAGTGGTGGAACACTAATGCACAGGTGATCTACAAATATGAAACACGAGCTGTAGTTCAACAAACCAAGTGGATAAAGTCACTTGGGTATGGAGGACAATGGCCACCACCCAAAATACTAGCCTAGGCATTGAAAAGCAAATCATACTGCAGTGCAGTTCCCCAGAGAGAACTGAGTCAGACTACGGGACTTATTTCCAAAACAACCTAACAACCTGGGTCAAAGTGCATGACAACGAGCACACATATCCCATCCCCTATTCTGCAGAACCCCGGGAAAAACTGAGTGCCACAAGGACTGATAAAGACTACACTGAGAGCCATAGGTGCAGAGACATTAAAACGCTGGGACAACATTTAGCAAAAGCCAGCTGGTTAGTCAACACTTGGGCATCTGCCAGCTCAGCTGCTCCTGCCCTATCAAACCTGCATACTGATGAAGTCCCAGTGATGCATGTAAAGACAACGCTGTTCAAGATGGTTTAAGTGAATCCTGCCTTGGGTAAAAACTAAGCCTAGTCAGGGGATTATTTCTGCTCAGAGACCAAGGTGCATGAATTAGGTGACACAGAACGATGGGGAAGGCCATAGCATATCTCATATCTCAAGGAGAGCCGATGCTGGGTGAGAACAGGCCAAAACTTGAACTGCATGAAGCCAGTTGCTAAGTGATACTACAGGCCATCCCCACGATGGTTATTATATACCTTGTTAAATGCGAACACTGCCTTCAGCTGCAACCAGCACTAGCTACAGTACGCAGTATCCCAGTGCCATGAAATGTTCTTCCCGTACTGAAAGACTGGACCAGTTGAGACCAACATCACAGACTAATGAATTTCGAGAACAATTTATGTCAGTGGACCATAAGCTGTGAGAATGACATGCATGTGGATATATCGAAATAAAAGTAATTACTAAGAACGTATAAAAAATTATAGGACCTGAGCAAGACATCAATGATATGAAAAACAAGTCAAGAGTGCCTTAATTCCAGCTGAGACAGAGTTGCTTTTCTGAGCAAAAGGTATAATGCCAGGTCTTGATTTTACAAGAAAAAAAAAGTTAATAACACACTTATGTTTTTAGTTGAAGCTGAGGTACAGAGGCAAGGAAGCTTCTCCTATGGCCCAGCAGAATCCACAACTGGCCAAAAAGAAATTTATTCCATAGTAAAAGACAAAATGCAGAAAACACAAAAAAAAAGCAGTTCAGTAGGCAGGCTGACACGTTCTGTATCAGCAACTGCTTCGGCAGCACTTGTTATACAAGTACTTATATTAACTACTTAACCTTCTATTTCCACTTCCTTTGCTCTATATCAGAAAACAGAATGTCTCAAGACATAAATTCAATTTAATTTTATTTTTTTTTTAAACATCCCACCCCTCAACAGACCCCAAGAAAATGAGCTACCTGCATAGTTAAAGAAACAAAAACACCAGAAAAAAAAACTACACATCATGTTCATCCTCTCAGAAGGTGCAAAATGATAAAAAACAAAAAAAGAAAAGACAGGAAAAAAAAAAAAAAACAAAAAACACCAGCAGCAGATATAACCCAGATACCAGTCAAAAGGAATCAGGAACTGGTATCCATCCATGAGAACACCTGCTTCAGCAAAAAAAGCAGAGGAAATACCCAGGACATGATAAACAACACTGGAAAAACCCCAATGGGAGAAGAATTGAGAAAAATCATCCTGCAAGCAAAGATAGTAGATACAATTACCAAAGCATCCTAATCAAAAAACAGGAAGAAGAGCACCCAGGAACCTTTAGGAAGAATGAGAAAATAAAACTGAAAACGACTAACTTCAACAGAATAATAATAAGAACAATCACAAACGACAGAAACAGTAATAACAAACAACTAAGAACAAAACACATTTAATAAAAAAGCAGGTAAAAGGCCATACAGAGCTGCCAAATTTTCTTACTGTCCTTTTTAATACTAAGACCATGAACTAACACACACTTACAGCTAACATTACACAACTGTCATTTCCCTGCTCCCTTTCATGCCTCTTGACACCCTCTTCCACGCGCTGCTCCTTCTTTCTTCTGCAGCAGCTCCTGAAAAATGAGAGAGGTCACCGTCAGACCTGGGCAGCAAC
>JAOWBP010052943.1:0-12026 GCA_028571105.1 Tragopan temminckii
ATTAAGTTCACTTCTGCTACAGATACATCATAAAAATTCAAAGCTGTAAAGGCAGCCTGAGATCTGAGAAACAGGACTTGGGGAAGATGTTAGAAGCTTAACCTATCTGGCTTATCAAAACAGTGAAAAGGTGATCAGTTGGTTGTGATTTTATCTTGACTATGTGGGAAGAAAACTTTGGTAACAGAGTTGTCCAGCCTGGACTGGAAAAGCATGACAAAGTCTAACGGTTGGGCATTAAAGCTAAATGAGCTCAGTCATGAATGAAAGCTTTTGAGGTGAGATTTTTTGGTGTGTTTTTTCTTTGGAACAAAGGAAATAAAGTTTTGGAACAACTCCACAGGGAAGAGGGGATTTTTCTATTAGTTGGAGTTCTTCAATCTCACCTTTCCGAAAGATGCTTATCTCTAGCACCAGAAAGGGTGGGGGGGAATTGTTTTACCCACTCTCTTTTCTTCAGAGGCCTTGCAGTGGTAATCATCATCTCCAGCTTCACTAGCCCTGTAATTTGATGGGTGTATTATTTTCTACAGTCAGCATTATGTGTAGTCAAAATGTAGATTCTTACTTAAAAAAAAGAATGGCCAAGCTCGATTTTCTGTCAAAGACTGATCAGGCACCAGAATGACCTGCCCAGGGAGGTGGTGGAGTCGCTGTCCCTGGCAGTGTTCAAGAGGTGTCTGGATGAGGAGCTACAAGATATGGTTAGTAGCTTAGTGGGTAGTAATGATGATAGGAGGACGGTTGAACTAGATGATCTTGTAGGTCCTTTACAATCTTGTGATTCTATGTTAAATAAAGAGACTGTCTTCTCAGTTTTGGAGATACTTGCTTTTAGTTATTCCAGTTCAGAAAGGAAAAAAGAAATTTATATCAAGATCAGTACAAAAATAATTTTCATTTCCAAAGTTTGAGTGTAGATTTTAGAACTGTTAGTCGACTTCTGGAGTATCCTTTATAAGAAGTTCTTTTTCAGAACTGCTTTCCATAATGATATTTATGGATTGAGACAGGAGAGTAGATATAGCCTATTGGTTATTCATTGTGTTTGAATGAGGATGCAGAAACTCTGAAAGGAATTACATTTTTTTGTAGAGGAAATGTATTTTTTTCTGGCAGCTCAGAATTAAAGTCTGCTTGTACTTTGCATTATTTTGCCTTCTCTTCACAGAAGTTGCAAATCAGGCTCTCCTATATGGAAACACAGGGTGGCTGTTCCCTAGTTTTTTTTTTAAAAAAAAAAAAAAAAAAGCTGAATCTGTATTGCTTGGCTATTACTTTCATATCTTTAACATGGAACCAGCTTTTCCCTTACTGATGGTAATGTTCAGAAATATTGTGCCTATCTCTGAAAAAATTTGTTCAGAGAAAGCTATGACTGCAAGTGCGTGAATTTTTGTTCCTGGGAATTGAAACTCTGAGCAGTTCAACTTGAACAAAAAGAGTAGTTGCGGGTATGAACTGTCCTATTTTAAATGTTCCACAAGCCACCATAGTAAATAAAATATTGATTTCAAATTATCAAAAACTGAGACAAACTGCCTCTCAGAAAGGAGTAATTTTTTATGCAAAGCTGGGTACTGAAAATAAAATTTGTATTTTTTGTTGTACAGGTGCAGCACCATGTTTTCATGCTTTATTTTGAAAGCTGAGCTTGCATAGCTCCAAATTTGATTCATATTTGAGTGTCATTTTTCCGCACAAAGTAGATCAGCTACTGGCAGTACTTGAATTAATGGAGGCTTATGTATTTGGACCATGAGCAGTAAATCGTGCCTTCATCATCATGTGTGACACTGCATAGTGTAAGATGATAATATTTAGAGTGTGCCTTGATATTTGTACAGAGTATTTAGATTAAATATCTGTTGCACTATACATAGCTTTTACCAAAAATAATCTTGAAAATATATTGAGCAGGTTAACTAATCTTTTTTTTTTTTTTTTTAATTAAGAGAGTTGCAACTACTTTCTCAAAGAAGTGTTTAGGATGAGAAATAAATCTTATGATTTTTCTGAGTCTAGAATGAATCTGTGGTGGTTTTTGCCTTTCTGTCAGGGAAGGAACCTTGAACTTTTCAGGAGCAACTATTGATCAGAATGGCCTACCATGTAAAGACTTGTAAGTTTAAGGCCTTCATGAATCTTCCATTGTGTGTGTCCTCTGTGTGTCTCATGAGACTTCACCCTTGGGCATGGCCTCAAGTCTCAGAGTCATCCTGATGTTCTCCAGGTCTTTTCTTGCTTTCAGGAGAAACATTCTTTTGTGTGAGATCTGAAAAGGACAGGTTCTCTTTTCCTCTGTAAAAGAGTACCTCCATTAGAGAGTTTGAGTGTATACAACGTTGCAGGTAAAAATGAAGCGGAGAAGCTATTTTAATGCTTCTGTTAGGATATGAGCTGTGTGAAATAGTGCTGTCTTCAGAATCATTACTGATTCTGCTACAGGTCTCCTGGACCAGAGCCACTCAACATTGGCAGAATATTAGGGTGTCCTTAATAAATTTCCAAACATCCAAAGTGACTACTTAGTTTTAAGTTATGTGATTTCAGCGGATGTGATTTTTTTTTTTTTCGGATTTAACATTGAGATCAGTTCCCAGCTGGATAGTGCACTACAATACTCAGTGTTACCAAAAGGCATACTTACCTGCATCAAGGAGAGCACGATTTTTAACTTCTTACCTTTGCTATTTTGCTGGAGGCAAGAAGAAAGAAAAACAATCACAGAAGGAAAAGGTTATTTGTCAGTATCTTCTTTGCAGCACTCTTCTCTGGAGCAGACATCCACAAGAACTCCATCATCTTCAGCTTTACCTTGGAGACCTCAGCAACAGCAGGACCACAGGGGATGAGAGCAGGGACAAAAGCAGCCAGTAACACAGACCCTACTGCCAAGCAGAGCTGTGACACTGGCTGAGCACAAAGGGGAGGGAGCTTTGTGCTCCAGAGCACTCCCTCAGCTTCGAGTTGAGGCACCAAATCTCAAAAGGGCTCAAGCAGTGCTTCCCTGGGGGGACACAGTCCCTTTTTTGCTCAGCTGCTGTTTCCTAGAATTACCTCAAGAAATAGAAGGCATAAGACACTTTATCCACCCCTGCAAGTTTGTCTGCTTTGTTTGCAGAGAGAGTGATGCCTGCCATGGCAAATGGCACATATAATATATTTATATATAATATACGTATATAAAATATATTTATATATTATATATAATTATAATATTATATAATATATAAATATTATATATGTATTATAAATATATATTTACATGCTGTACAAAATATCCACTACTATTGATTTACTTGAATGAATGCCATGAGATATTTAACGCCATGGCAGGGGAGCTCTACCAAATGAACCTGCAATCCTGGGGGGGGAAAAAAAAGGTCTCTCACTGTCTAATACAGCTCTGAAATGCAGTAAATACAAGTTGTGAGAGGTTAGAAGTTCAGTGCAGTGCACAAAATGCAGTCCCATTTAAAGCACCTCCTCTATTCAATCGGTGCTGTCCTGTGGAAAAAATTACCTTCTCATTAGAGGGCAAAGCTGCTCTGTAATTAAGATAATGATTTTTTTTTTCTATAGTTGCCTTTTATCTTATTTTCTAGTTAGGTTTTTTCTTTTCAACTATTAAGTTTTTGAAATTAAGCATGTTGGGAAATCTCTTACAAGGTATTAATAAGAAAAACTGAGCTGCTGCCTACCAAAAATGAGTCAGATGAGGGGTGTTTTGCTTAACTTAGCCCGGTGGGAACCGATAATCATCTAGTGAAACACATTTGAAAGCCTGTGGTCTGCATTCCTAATGAAGCAGCTGTGCCTGAGACCTTTCCTTAACCAGCACCTTATCAGACTCAAACCATAAAGGCATCGAGGTAAGCAATGCAGGTATTGCTGCATCACTTTTATCTCTGCACAGTGGGCACTGTGCACTGGAGGAAAAAACTGGAATATAAGTACAGGTTTTATATGGCTCTTCTTCCCTCCTGCCCTGCTTACTCAAGAGGGAGCTGAGACCTGTCTTGCATTTTCTGTGGATACCTATAATGGTTTGGAGCCCGTGTTGTTTGACCACTGCAAGATGCTCAGTGCCCTTCAAAAACCTTGAGCTTGCCACCCTGTCAGTCACTTCTCTAAACCACAGTAACCTAATTAAGAGCTCTTGGGAGTTTCTCAGGTTTGATGGCTTTTGAGGTGAGGTGGGCGCTCACACCCCATTTGCTGTTGGAAGCAATTTGCTGGGGTTAGGGGAGCACTACGCAGATTAAGAAGCACTGCTGTATGTAAATACAAGAGAAAAAAATGATCTTTGCAGTATTGTGTAGTACTGCATGCTTCATAATGATGATGGGGTTTTCCTACCACCGTTTTCTGACACAGCTATGTGCAGGGCTGCTGGTTCTGGTGCCTACCCTGAGATGTCATCTCTTACCAAAGCAAAAGGCAGCAGAGTAAGAAAAGTTTACCTTCCTTTTAAGAGCACCAGCAGTGAGAAAACTTTGAGACATCTGCTCCTTGCAATCCATTTGCAGCCCCTTGGATGTGCTAGCATTCTCCAAACCTGCTGGCATGCTGCCTAAACCTTGCTGTGGTGTAGCAATGTACAAGATGGTGTTATATGTGTTATGAATATGCTAAGATACAGTCATCCAAAGGAAAATCGAATGGGGATTCGGTGATGGGAAGGGCTTGTCCTGGTAATTAGAGATAGACTGGTTTTACCTTTGCCACCACTGCTTATAGTGTGGCAGGGCACACCTATGCTCTATTCTCACAAAATCCAAAAATGCTGAGGCTATTTAGCTGTTCTGGAAAATGTTTCCTGCAGTTCTTAGCTTGGAAGAAAAGGTGTTGATCTTAAAAACTGTGTGTCTGTAGAAAAAGCAGTGAAATTGATTACATATCGAAACCCCACAACTAAGGAACTTTGTGCTGATTCTACCTGCCTTTCCAGTGCCTCTCCCAGGTATCTCTGTTTTTTAGCAGACTGTCATAAAAGCCCTTGGCAGACAGTCATAATAAGTAAGAAGGCAGAGAGTCTGTAGGATCAGCCTCTCTGCTGCTTTTGTCCACCTCCCCATGCTGTCACTAGCTCCTCTCCAGGCAATGAGCTTGATCAGCTCGATGATCCCATTCCCTCAGCTAAGACTTTAGCTGCCCAGAGCCACTCCAGCAAGCGTGAAGAGTTGAAATCTCCTTGACAAAGAGTTAGGCACTAAATGAGCTAACAGAGGGCAAACACAGGGTTTGTGCTGGCCTTTCACAGTGTGTATTTTCAAGGTGAACTCTCTATTACAAGAGCTGGAATTGGTGCTGATGCAGTGGATCAGTGTGTCCAAGGAACATGGTGGTTTCTCTGTGCATTCTCTGGACATAATACTTCAAGCAACTATGTAGAGTTGAATCTGTCTTTTGCAAGTGGAACCTCCTTCCTTCAGCATCAAAATGTGAGCAGATAAACAAGGCTGAAGCATCCTAGCAGCCACTGAAACATGGTTACTTATCCAGAAAAGTACCTTTCTAGCCCCAGCACTGTGCACAGGAGTGGGAGACAGTAATAGTGCCAAATGTAGAATGGGTTCATGGACGATGAGAAAAAACTAGAACAGAGAAACCTGGAAACGTAGTGCCCCTCCAACATTAGTTTAAAATTAAATGCAAGCTTTGTCTTTTTTAACCTAAACACCTCATCTGCTCCTGAGTCTTTAAGTGGGATTTGTTCTGTGTTATTTGTAACTTGCTTTTTTTGTTATAGCTCTGAGCTTAATTTTTAGCTCTGAACGGTTTTACATGAAAGCTGGTTAAACTCAAAGCTTGTATTAAAAAAATCCATAGCGTATCATAATAAATATTAACTCTGAGGTCCCTTCCAACCCCTACAATTCTGTGATTCTGTGATAAAGGAGCTCATCCATCAGGAAAACAGGTAAACGTGACTTCTCTCACAGATGTGATCAGAAACCAACAGTCCTGTTGGTATTACTGCTCTAAAGAGATATGGCATAAGAAGAGCATTAGGTGATGTGAGTGCCTTCCTGCCTGCAGAAGCTTTCTGTAGTGGCTGTCCTTCCCCTCTGCCTGGATGGGCACTAAACCAAAATATGCTTTGCACCCCGTTATGCTACCTGCATTGCTGTGTTGGCTTCTGTTTCCAGCAAGGGGGAAATATTGGCTGCCCTATTCTGCAGCTGGATTCACTTCCTTTGATCCCATTCATCTGCAACTGGGATTGTTCTTTAAAAGGACACAGGCAGCAATCACAGGCTCTTTAGGCTGGTCTCGCAGCATGGACGTGGCATTGTGCTCATCAAACTGCTCGGGCCAAGGAAAGCAGGTAGGTGTCAGGGGCAGAAGGTTTGCTGTGATGCCTGTTAGTAGTGCTCAGTAATCTTTCTGGGTGGCTTAAAGGCCACTACTTGAGCAGGCAGCATGGGTGAGCTTTGCCTTTTTGCGCCCACCTGCTTCCTGTGCCAGAGAGGGAGATGAGCAGCGGTGAGTGCAGGCTGTGCTCCAAGCACAGTGCAGCTGAGGGTGGTCTTCTCCAACAGGGAGATCCTGTGCTGAGTGTTTAATTCCTGTTTCTGGAAGAGCTGGCTGGAAAGCAATAATTCTGTTTCACTGGGGGGAAAAATATAAGCTTAAGCTTTGGTATCTGATTTGATAGAGGCTTTGCAGTGCAGGCAGGCTCCTCTATCTGATGTTCATGAACCCTACAGAAGTTTCCTGAACACAGATGTACTCACTGGGACAAAGTCTCTTATCTCTGTGTTCAGTGTGAGTTCTCTTCTCCACCAGATCATTCCTGTCACAGAGGAGATCTGGATTCTTTACTTTGCATTGGACACATGGGGTAGGAGCTCAGTTTGCCCCCAGTCTGGCAAATGTATCTTTCTGAGAAAATTTACCAGGGTTTCCAATTTGAGCTGACGTCCAACTGAAAAGAGGGGTTAGAGAAGAATAAATAAAGAGAAGAATTCTTTTCTTCTAAAAAGAAGAAAAGAATAAAAGACAAGAATAAAATTTTATTAACACAGTTTATAACTGAAATCAAAATAGGAACTAGCCTGAACAAAAAGCTCTTTGAAATCTGCTCAGGCCTAACATAGCAGAAGCTGTGGAAGGCTCTCAAGCACTGTTACCTCACAAAACCAATGGCAGCCATATCTAAATGGTTCTGGACTCAAAAAAAAAAAAAAAGTCAGACTCACTTTTTAACCAGCTCTCAGAGGTTGGATACATCTTTCTCATAAAGATCTTTATTTACAGAACTCAGGCAAATCCATTTTCATCCTACGCTGGCTAGAAAATGTATTAAAAGGAAGTTTTAGCCAGATGCGTTTTGATTAACAGAAGCCTAATTGGAACTGTTTTATATAATTGATTGTAACTGCACGAATGTTAAAGGAATGTGATTGTGCTTTAAGAGCCCCTGCTCCTGGTTTCTGCCAAGCATGAGAAGGATGAATCTGAGGTTAGTTGTTTAAATTAGCTATTTATCCCCACCTGCAGCCGGTGTCCATGAGATGCACTGCAGCATGTGTCCTCGGTCTCTGAGAGGTATGTCCTGGAGCTTGTTTCTAGCTATCTGCAGGGTCTGACCCCAAGCATGCAAAGAAATAGTGATTGGAGGCAATAGACTGGGACTGCCTGGAGCTGGTAACCCAGGGCTGTGACCATGGTCAGCCAGGGCAGGGCTGTGCTGCAGTGAGAGCCTTCTGATGCTGTCACTGATTCAGGGGCTGAGCAATGGAGCCAGCCAGTTGCTTGCTCAGAAAGTCACAGCTAATGCACTTTCACAGCTTTAGCCTTTTTCACCTGTCAGGTAACCTATCAAGCTGCTCTTCTGCCTTACCTTTGCTTTTCCCCTTCTCTTAGGACAACAAATATCTCCAGTGCAAAAGGGGATGGGGAGAAACCAGGCCAAGCTCACCCTGCTTGCGCTGCTCACCTGAGGTGTGCTCTTGCCACACCTGCTGCATGGTCCTGCTCCTGCTTCCTCTGAAAGCAGAGCGATGCTCACTATTAATGAAAACACTTCTAAGATTAGGTACATTCAGAAAATTAACATGCAAGCTCCTGAAATTTGTCTGAAGTTATGACAACTTCCTTATAGAAATTCTCCTGCGAGAGAAAAGAGACAAATATTTTGAAAGGCTCACAAGTTAATGCGATGATAAATGCTGGGATCCTACTTTTCAGGCTGTTCTGCTTTCCCTGCTTTGGGGCTTCACTAAGTTCCACTCCCAGCAGAGGCAGCAGCTGCTGGTGGCAGGGGAGAGCTCCCGTGGCATTATTTATGGCAGCTCTCTGAGCAAGGACAATGATGGATGGTGTGTCATCCCGCACAGCTGTGAGCTTGCAGCATGGAGACAAGACTGATCAGTGCAATCCTCATTTTTGGTCTGACACAGAGCTAGAGAAAGGTGAGCTGGCTGGGTAAAAGCAAGAGCCTGTTAATGTCCTCCTTTGCCCTCAGCAAATTACCTTTTATTTCTTTGAATTGGGAAATTAGGGTTGGGAAAATCACCCTTCCTTCTCTCCTGCCAGACAGCTTCTTGAGAAAAGCAGGGCTGGGTCCTGATTCTCCCTCTACACTTGTGAGACTTTGTATATGGCTCTTTTGTGCCTCTCCTCCACCACTCTGCTTCTGACTGCTATGGACCCTGGAGACAGACCCTCTGACGGGACCTGCTTGCCACTAAGCCTGTCCTGCACTTGATGTGAGTAGCATACAGCAGTGCCACAGCAGCTGGTGCATCAGAGGCTCTCAGATGAGCTTCTTATGTGAGAAGAAAGGAGCTGGCTTCTCTGTGCTATCAAAGAAGCTGCAGAATTGACCTTGTGCCCTTGATCTTGAAGGAGATATGCATAGGTATCTGAACACCTCGCTGGCTTACAGAAATTGAATCTCAGTGCCAAGTCACTTGGTTTTGACCTGCGCTATAAAATTATTAAATTCCCTACAAAGCTATCAGCTCACTTCAGAGGACAGTTGATAGAATACACCAGGGAATGCAGCACACTTCATTTCTGCAGTTATTTGTTTTAGCCACAGCTCATCTGGCACCAAACATAGGAAAGCACTGGGTACATTTTTTAGTGCTGTGCAGTTAAGGCTGGCAGTGCATTCTGTCAGCAGCCATGAGCTATGGTAGGCTGCACAACCAAACCCAGCCCAGCAGCATGCACAGGAGGATGCACCCACAGGAGGATGCTGTGGGGGTTCTGTTTGCTGAGAGGGAGGGCATGATTCCTCCTGCAAGTCTGAATGGCAGACAGTGCACACCTACAAGGGGAGTTGGTCATTTTGTGAAGGAATGAGCAGCAGCTACAATAATGCTAGGTATCCATGCCTGTGAAAGATTTTTGCTTCTCTTGAAATTGCAGAGTTGGTTGGTCAAGATTTTAAATATTTGTAGGCTATATGTTATGTGACTGTCATTGTCATGTCGTATGTTTCTTATATGTCGTATTACCCTGAGCTCAGTGGAACACAGTCAGCAGGGCAGATAGTAATAAACTGGTGTGGGTAAGGAGGCGGGGGAAGGAACCTCATAAAACTCCCAAACACTGAGAAAGATTGAGAGGCTCTAAGGCTGAAAAACTAAATGCTGAAATTATATTACTTTTAAGAATAGGATTTAATGAAGTTATTGAGTTTAGCTGCGAGGACTTCGATAATCATGAAAAATATATGACAAAAAGAAGGCAAGATTACTCATGAAAATCACTAAATCTTGACACAGTGTCAAGTGCTTTAAAAGCATGGGGGCATTTTATCTATATGTATTATATAATAATATATATATTAGCCTGTGCTATTGCTCTGTTAGGAATCTGAATTATTTTTTTTTAATATTCAATTTAAAAATTAAGGTTGAGTTTTCTCCTTGAAATTTTTCCTGCTTATATGGCTTGCAACTTTTTTGCATTTGCTGTTGAAGGTAATTATTGACCACTGAAATAATAGATGTATGGAGCATTTGAGGGAAGTTTTCTTGCAGGGGGCCAAATCTTAAGTTCTTCATGGATTCATTTATGTAAATGTACAACTTTAATTTTCAGACTACATAAGCAATGCGTACTTCTTTGTAAGGGTGTGTGCTTGGTTTCATCCTAAGTGAACTTACTTATTTGGGCAGGTTTGGGGGCAGTCAGTGTGAATTTTTCATTCCATACTCTTCCTTGGAGCTGATGTTTTTCAAATTTGCTAAAGCTTTGCTGATCTGTGAAATGCTTCTGACTGAAAGCCCTGACGTGGGAAGGTTTCCGTGTATCTTGTGTGACGGATACACTTTGAATGTTAGTACCTTTCCGTATCTTACTCTATGGGAAAGTCTCAGGTCTGATCTGGATGGATTAGTCACAAAGAAAAGCAGTTATTTCCTGGTGCTTTGGTCTGGGCTGAAGTTTCTGACAGGCAACAGCTTTGCTAGTGGCCTTGCTGTGAGTATATTTTGCCCATGAACTCCTTCTGCACTGAACAGCCTGTATGAATAATGTTGGCCTACATTCGAAGGGAAAAATAGGTTCGAAGTGAAATGTAAAGCTTCAGATCCTGCTCATTTTTTGTGCCCTGCTCCCTCCAGAAGCGAAGGTCGTGGTAGGCCATGAGTTCGTCTCCAGAAAAGGATCTTCTGTGAAAGACTTACTTGAGAGATCAGATTCATGAGTGCTATTTTTGGAGCACTAATATAACATATGGGATTCCTTAAACTACTTCACTTTCTCTGTTCAAAGGATCACTTGTCGTGGGTTCTCCTGAGTATAACATAAACTGACCTTACAGTTTAATTAGTGTGCAAAAATACACATTTCAAAACCAAATGAGTGGGAATGGATATGGGAAGCTCTCACTGCTATAAACAAGCAGCTAGGAGTTAAGAGCCTTTCAGATACTTTGAAATGTCAAGATTCAGACATAAAATATATTGCTGTGATTTGATTTTCAGACTCTATATTTATCTGTCTAGTTTGTTGGTTGTCTCAACATCTCCGTTCACCTTGGAGATAGTTTTAAACTCTTGATCTGTGTTCTTTTATAATACAGATGATTATATTTAAATTAAGCTGTGTATATCACTCTCTAAAAGAAAATTCCAAGTTTCTGGTTTTTGTTTTCAAGGGCTTAAAAAAATCGGACAAACAAATAGCTGCAGAAACTGAAAATAGTCAGCTATTCATTTCATTAGTTTGGTTATGTAAAGATCAAATGAATGTCTAATATTCAAGTGCTATCTAGATATCTTACTTTAAAAACAGGCTGTTCGAGACAGTCAGTTAACAGGACTTGGTGTGACTGATATGTATTCTGCTTCTAAAAATGTGGACAGAGGTAGTTTGTTGAAGACTGAGGCTTTGCAGTGCCTGAAGCATGACTCCAAGCAATGATGATCATTTCCAGATTCTCTCACGGAAAACAAAGATCTTTGCCTGCGCCCAATAACCCAAATATCACAGTGTACTTAAGGATGGTGCTGACATTTTCAAAGACCACCTAAGGTGTTCTTTCCAACTGCAGATATGCCCCAGGTCTTTGTGGGATTTACTGCCTTTTCCTTTTGAGCTCTCCTGAGTCTTTTAGGCTTTCTTTCTTCTTGCTTGTTATCAAGTCTCTGAAGACCAACTTTGATATTGGCAGAGATCATATTGTCATAGCTGTAATGAGTGCTTGTCTTTTAAAGGTAGCATAAACATATACAAAACATAAAAAATGATGTTCACTAGTCATTACAACTCTTCAGATTAATCATGTTAGTCATTTGATTTCATATTTAGTTGCTTTTCAGCTGAAGATGAGGCTTGCATATTAGATCAGCAGCAGGTCAAATTCACCAAGTGCCTCTTTTCTTTATCCTTCTTCTTAGAGTCATAGGATAGCTCAGGTTGGAAAAGGCCTTCAAGATCATCAAGTCCAACCACAATCTAAGCATACTACCCTAACTCTGCCCTCTGCTAAATCATGTCCCTGAGCACCACATCCAAATGGTTTTTAAACACACTCATGGATGATGATTCAACCATTT
>JAOWBP010052944.1:0-12024 GCA_028571105.1 Tragopan temminckii
GCACAAATCTTATGAGGAGTGGCTGAAGGAGCTGGGATTGTTCAGTCTGGAGAAGAGGAGGCTCAGGGGAGACCTTATTGCTGTCTACAACTACCTGAAGGGAGATTGTGGTGAGGTGGGCGTCTCTCACGTAACCACCAGTAGGACTAGAGGAAATGGCCTCAAGTTGAGCCAGGGGGGATTCAGGTCAGACATTAGGAAAAGCTTCTCCATAAGTGTGATCAGGCACTGGAACAGACTGCCCAGGGAAGTGGTGGAGTCACCAACCCTGGAGGTGTTCAAGAAACGTTTAGATGTTGTACTGAGGGGCATGGTTCAGTGGGAAATATTGGTGAGAGATGGATGGCTGGACTGGATGATCTTGGAGATCTTTTCCAACCTTGGTGATTTTATGATTGTCATGGTTATGTGATTTTCGGTTATCAGTATTCCACATCATAACATCATGTAGTGCACTGGGATTTGACATATTAATGCTGAAGTTCCGGGTACCTGTCCAGAACAGAAGAAGAACTACATTCCCCAGGGGACTTTGAGGTCACAGAGAGGAGATATAACTCCTGGCAAGGTCACCTGATGCCCTTTTGTTTCTTCGTCTCCCTGCTGCTCAACCGGACTGCACATCTCACCTCAGCGTTATGGTGAGGCCTATCCAACTTTTGGACATTCTCTCTCTCATTATATTTGATGTATTAGCTTCAATTCTAATTACATTGCATTATAGTGTGTTATCTTGCATTCCGATACTATATTTATTAAATTAGTTTGTTTCTCCTCAGATCGTTGCCGCTGTTTTTAATTATTTTGGGGTCCCCTGTTCCCTTTTCCAGAGGTGTGGATTTTACAAAATCCTTCCACCATGCTAGTCACGGAACTGGGCTGGACCAGCCCGTAAACTGTTGACATGATTCTGTGATTCTATTTATTCTAAACGGCAATACTAGTCTTTCGGTCAGTGCAGTAGGAATGACATTCACTTTCCTTAATTTCAAGGTGCTGATCAGACCTTGACATAGAAAATGCCAAAATGTTGACTATTTTTCAATTACAGTACAGTAGATTGTTTCCATTTCATGCAAGACTCATGGGTACAACCCATATCATACAGCTTCTAGGATCAGGACCACATCTTCATTGGAACTGAATCCTGCCCTTAACCTGTGACTGTGGTGCCAGCACTCTACCTGGCTCCTACAAACCTGCAAAAATTATTTTACTGCCTGAGCACAGTAAGACTGCGCTGAGAATCTGATTATTGTTCCCAGCTGTAGTTATTATCACAATAAGGCAACTTGAATTGAGCACTCAAAAATTAGAGAAAATATTTGGCCTTTATTTTGTTCATCAGGTATCTCTCTCTCTAAAATCAGCATGACCCCCAAAATATTAACAATTTGAAAATTAGCTGCTGCGTGTTTTCCAAACTCTCAGAAGACACAGTATTGAACATACAAGAGTCCATGTTGATACTATTAGTTCTATGTTTAGAACAGGGTCAGTAGAGTTCAAGGATAAACTTGCTGCCAGTCTCTAAACAGGTAAACACAAACAACATATTTCCTGTCTTCTTTATTGCTATTACAAAGTTCTGTGCACAAAATAAAATACGAATCTGGGAGTTCATGTGATCATCTAATTAGAGACTACCTTGAAATGTGATCCCAGACATGTTCTTTTTTTTTTTTTTTTTTTTTTTTTAATTAGTGTATATTTGATTAATATTTATCTATGCCCTTGTAAATGTCCAAAGGCAAAACCATGAGATGAAAGAGACCTCAACAGTAGCCTGGGAAATTTTTGTCATCTTTGAGAAGAGAATCTTACAAAAAGAAACAGTGACAACAGTAGTGAAGCAGAGATCGTGGGAAGACCTTTAGAAGATGTGCTATAGCTCCTTCCATGGTATATTAATAAAACAGCCAAGTTAAAAAAAGACTTAAGCTCTAAAAAGCCTAAGAGATAATGAGGAAAACTACCTCTGCTGTGCTGCAGAAGGAGTCAGCATAGGGTTCATTTATAACCCCCATTAGAGGGGTTAGGAAATCAGAGCAATGAGCCATAAAGATATTGTAGGTAAAGAATCTAAGAAAAGCTGAGAGGACAAAGCATCAGAAAGTCAGGTCAAAGAGAAGACTGAAATTTAATGTGGTCATAAAACCAAATTTCCATACCATAAGGAATATTGTGACCTTGCCATCTGTCTTGGCTAGGTATCAGAACATGCAGATTATGTATTGAAAATAGGCACAAAATCATAATTGGGATGGGGGTCTGGCAAGTGATTTAGACTTAGAAAAAGTGTCAATCAGGTGGTAATGGTAGATCATTTTTCCTTTCATCTGCACAAGAAATGACCCCTTTTGGTAATGTCATGATAAATTGATGTATATTGCTCTTATTAAAATATATAAATGTAGCATTAAATCTATATCAAATAAATAATAAGTAAGTGACAGCTCAAACTAATTCCTTCAACTTAATAAAAATAAAAGAATCGGTGAACTTAACTACTTGCCTCTGTCATAATAATATTTTAATTCCCTCCAAAGGGTCAGAAAATATACATTTTCTTAACAACATGATCTTTTTCAATAGTTTATTGAGTGGTGGACAAGACGTTGGAAGGTGGAAAAAAAAGAGGGATATAAAACCATGAGAAATACTCATCATAAAAAATACAATGAAGGAAAGGAACATAAGGTTTTCCTATTGTTTGTTTCCCTAAGAAAAAACAATCTTAGTCCAATTAAGAGATTTTTTTCTTTGATAATGGTAATGTTGTTTGCGTCAGTAGCAGAAAGTATTCTTAGTGCCTCAGTATAAAAGAAAAAAGGATCATGAATTCAGATCGATGATGTTAATGTCCTTGCTGGAAATCAGAAGGAAAATGTGGAGGATGGGCTGAGCTACTGGACACTGGCGTGCAAGATAGGCCCAGAACTGTGGGGATGATTTGTTGAGTCATCAGTGTCAAACAATTAAAAAAAAAAAAAGGAATTCTGGTGACTATAAATAGGAGTGCTCAGAAGAAGGAGGAGCATGAAGATGAATCCTGTCAAGCCCCCTGGAGACACGGGAGAATTCCTGATGGACAGATGAAGATCTCATCAAAGGTGTACTGTAACACTGCTGGTATCTGTAAGAAGACAGAATTACAAGATCTGAAATGAGTCAGAATTTCAAGAAATAAATGAAAGAATACAACCTGTGCAGCACATGATACAAAAAATCATTGCACAAAATTTAGCCTTCATTCTTTGTACATTCCTCTTAGGTTTTTTTTATTGTTGTAAAGAACATTATCTTCCAGGAAGTCATTACATTGATTCCCTATCACATTAGCCCATTCTGAAAACTAAGGTCCAGACAAATGGAACAATAGAGATGAAAGATTTGATTTTCCTTCTTTCTGTGTTTGATGTAAGCTAGTCCAGCTGCAGTGTCTTTGCTAACAATGAATTTTTTCTCTAGACATTAGCACTGTTAATTCTCCCATCCTCATTTATCTGGTTCAGTGGAGCTTGTTCACAGCAGGTATTTTTTAGGGCACAGGCATATGAACAAGCCATCACAGCACAAAGTTGTGGTGCTTCAGCAACATCCATCAGCTACTCTGGAGTGGGGGAAGATGTTCAGACTCTTATCCTATAATAAGTGGTGTCCTCACAATAGGAAATATGGGGCTTATCCTAACTTACCATGGCATACTTCTGCATGTGATGATATGTAAAGATCACATCCCTCCAGCAAATAAGCAATCACTGTAAGTACAAACCTAGCAAAGATGTTTCCTGTATTAAAGTTATAGAATCACAGAATCATAGAATATGCTAAACTGGAAGAGACCCATAAGGATCATTGAGTCCAACTGATGTTTTCTATAGCTATGTCTCTTCCAGTTTCTCTCTGGTTGTTGCACTTTACCTGAGGCTGTGCTGCTTGAACTTTCAGGCAGAAGTTTTCTCTCTGTTCTGTGATGCCAAGGGAGCAGACAATTTAGCAACACATCTGTTTGAAAACGCGCTGTGCTGGGAGATTTTCAGCTCTAACAGTTTGTTGCATACTTTGTTTTTGTTTCGTAATTACTTCTCATTTTGAAATGTGTGCTGCACATTATACTACACAACACAGAGGGATATAATTTATCATGTTACAAAGTTGAAATTGGAAAAAAAGTCATACATTTTCAAAACTTTCTTTTTCCCTTTTGGATTTATATGCCTTTGTTGTAAACATTCACATAAGTCTATACTAATTATTTTCTTCAAAAGAAGTCAGAGTTTATCCTACAACAAATATTCCAAATTTCTCTCTCACTAGATTAAGGCATCAGAAATAGCTCTTTAGTTTAAGGTGAAGCAGGATGTTTTAATCAAGGGCAGTAGCCCTTTTCCAAATGTCATCCACAATGTAACAAGGTATTGTTCCAAGAGAAATGACATTTTTTAAGTTACATTTGCGTTCAGTTGCCACTGAAGATGCTGTTACTGGGCAGATCCCACTGACCTATTGAAGCAGGTAAGAATTAATGCATTCACCTGGTGTTTCGCCTCTGGAAGAGTGTAAATTAATCTCAACTGATTTCCATGCTTAACTCCCTTTCCCCCAAGGGCAACTGTGTGTTCCTTGACTGTGCTTTTGTACTGTCTGCCATCATTTATTCCTCAGTTAACATAGAATCACAGAATGCCTTGAGTTGGAAGGGACCATAAAGTACATCCAGTTCCAACTCACCTGCCATGGACAGAATTGCCAACCACCAGACCAGGCTGCCATCCAACCTGGCCTTGATCACCTCCAGGACAGGGCAGCCACAGCTTCTCTGGGCAACTTGTTACAGTGCCTCACCACTTTCTGAGTAAAGAATTTTTTTCTGACGTCTAATCTAAATTTCCCCTCTTTTAGTTTAAAGCCATTTCTTCTTGTCCGATCACTATTAGACCATGTAAAAATTGGTCCTTCTGCTGCTTATAGGCTCCCTTCTAGTACAGGAAGGCTGCAGTGAGATCTCCTCAAAGCCTTCTCCAAGCTAAACAAGCCCAGCTCCATCAACCTGCTTTCATAGAAGAGGTGCTCCAGCCTTCTGAGCATCTTCGTGGCCCTCCTCTGAATACAACAGCTCCTACAGCTCCGCATCCTTCTTATTCTGGGGGTACCGGGCCTGGATGCCTGATGGGGCTTTACAAGGGCAAAATCAAGGGACACCACGTCTTTTCTTCTTCATTGCTTATCTGCCTTTTTTCCTGCACGTAAACACAGCAAATGCATAGAGGATCTTCTGTGGCATCACCACAAGCACCATCTCTTACAAGATATTTCTGCAATTGCACTACTCTGTTGTTCTGCCCCTGTAAATGAGTTTACAGCAAACAGTGAATGTCTGCAACACAGTTCTTCTATCCAAGGTCTATCCTCTCATCTGCAGCCACTGACGAGCAGAGAACAAAGCCAAATGCCAGATTTCACTCTGAAGTTGCTGAGATGTGGGTGCAGGCATCCATCCCACTGGCTGCCGTTGAAGTGATAGATTTGATCATAGACAGATGATTGACAGAGGTGACTTCTCAAACCACTGCAGCAAGATTAGCCAGAGCTCTTTTGTCAGTTCCCTCCAGCTGCAGTCAGGGAACATTTTGGCTGACAGCTGCCCTGACTGCACATGTTCACTTTCTCTCATACACAAGCACATGTGCTTGTGTACATCCAAAGGCACAAGCAATCACTAAGATGTACATGCAATGGCTCCTAAGCTATGTTGTTATTTTGAAATTGCTTCAGTCATTTCCGTGGAAATTAAACATTGGTCAAAATTATTGCACAATTAAGACATGATAATAAGCATTCAATACTGCAGCTAATGTAATTACAGTATATTACTTAAAGCAATGCAACTGGGTGATTAGGAAGGTTGTTGGAATATAAAGATATCTCAAGTTCCTGTGCTCATTCAGCATTTTCCACAATTGCAGTTAAGTAAACCTGGGGAGAAACCAAAGAGAAAATTTGGATAATGAATATTGCAAACAGTCAATTGTCCACAAATTGGTTTTCCAAGACGTAGGCAGCAAGACCCAGCCAAAGCTCAGAAGAATTTGACGGGTACTGTCTGATGAAATCTGGGTGATGATTATATGCAGTTGATCATCATTCCTCATATAACCATGACCACATGTTGTGTGACACCAAATAGCTTTGTGTGTCAACGTGGGCCAGAGCATTAATGCTAACTTTCTCAGATGTATGTGGGTCTGAATCCAACTGTAATTAGTGACAATTACATGCCACAGAAAGTCAAAGAGAATCAGGTGTTGATGTGATCCAGTCTGGCCTTAAGGCAGTTTGTTTTCTGTGAAACACTCAGTAAGTTCAAAGCAGATTCTCTGACTTCTAATTTGGGTCATGGGGGGCAAGAACTAAGACAAGAAAGAAGAAAAGCATATTCTTCATGGCAAAGAAATATATGAGCTCAAGTTATCATTTATTCAATATCAACCATTCAAGGCAATCAAACCTTTATTACTGCAAAATCTAAGAGGCTAAATTGGTAATAATAATTCTGTACATGGGAATTCTGAGTGGCCTATGGACATCCTGTGTCCAGTGTTTTGAAATGTTTTCTTTGAAGAAAGGATGGAGGAAGTAAGGGAGTTTGGTACCACATAAATCAGTTCAAAGGCACCTGCTAGAATTCGTCCTCTGGTAGAGCATAGGAAAGTAGACACTCTTTCAGTCATGAACATGTGACTGTAGATGGCTTATAGATGGTGGCAGCTAGCTTGTCTTTCAAATGGAAGTTCTGCACCAGGGATTGCATAGCTTAAGACAAATGGATTGCTTCTGCTTAGCCATGCTTTCCATATAAGCCAGGCATATATGTAGGAAAGCGTGCATGTGCAAAGCTGTCTGTGCTTGATTTGCAAATGAAAATGTATATTCACTCCACATGTGACTTGGCAAACTGAGAAGATCCAAAAACTGTGTCTGTCTTGCACTTCCAGTGTTGTAAATGCTAAAAAATGCTTTGGACTTTCTTTCAAAATTGGGACCTAACTGCCTTCAGGAACATCATTTCATGGAGCAATAACAATCCAATGGAGGGTGACTCAGGATCCAAGCACCATTTAAGATGTCATCTTACTACTTTAAAATCACATTTCCATCTGCTCAAGGGGAAATCTCAGATGAAGACATGTAAATAACCTGATGAATTAAAGGACTGTGCTACAGAGTAAAATGAGTCTAAAGTCCTAGTACTGAAACTTTAAAGCATCTCACCATTCCTTAGTTACATAAAAGATAAGCAACTATGTTGATACAGTCATATATGCTATGGTTCATCTCAACAAATTTTCAGGGGTTAGATCCAGCTCTGTATCATATAACCAAAACTTATGGGTATACACTCAGCTATGCATAAATGTGTAGGAGCATAAATTCATACTGCAGTCAGTAGAGAACTAATCAGTGCAGTCCACTGTGCCTGAAAAGTCAGTAGGGTTGGATGTTAGAAAAAATTCTTCTCAGAAAGAGTGGTAATGCATTGGAACAGGCTGCCCAGCGAAGTAGTGGAGTCATCTGGAGGTGCTCAAGAAACATGTGGATGTGGCACTGAGGGATGTGGTTTCATGGATGGTGGTAATGGGTTGATGTTTGAACTAGATGATCTTAAAGATCTTTTCAAACCTTCTATGACTCTATAATGCTCTAAACATATGTTTTCAGTGTGACTTGGAATGTCTCAGGTTATACTGCCCATCTTCCAGTTGATATTCCAAAATGGCATGGGTCTCCAAAAACCTTTTGGACATATTGTGTAGATGCAGAGGAATGACTCAGTACCTAAAGTCTCTGAATTTGCCCTAGATCACTAGTTTTAGGCAACGGAACCCAGGTCCTGTTTCCTATTTTGAATGATCTGATATGTTCTCCAAATCCCATCACTGTATTTCATGGTCTCAAAACTTCAGCTCCTATTGGGGCAGACTCAATAGCTAAACAAATATCTGCAGCCCAAGTTCCTGTAGTAGTAATAATTTTATGCATGTTTAACTTTAAATTGCATAAACACAATTTTTTAGTGGCATTTTTGATGCTTTAGGGTTTTTCTGCTGGATCCAGCTATTTGTGCAGAAGAGTAAGGCCTCTTTCACGTCTTGTGTCATAGCTGTTAGCTTCCTGTGGATGGTTTGGAGTATTTCAGATGGCCTTGTGTCTACATGTTGAGGTACTTGAATCTCAAATGTAATTAATACAGACAGTGCATTTAGAAAAAAAATACACCTGGACAAATGAAAGAGTTTATTTTTGGTTGAGGTGAATTAATCTTAAAATTTTACAGCACTGTAAACTGTTTTTCCATTAACTATAAAAGCAGTCCATGGTACAAATATAGCCAATTAAGCTTTGAACACCCACTTTGAATTGAATTAATTATACTATATGTACCAAACCTTTTTATAGACAAAATACTTTCTTTTTTTTTTTTCTGTTTTGTTTTGATAATTCTATTGATTTAGATAAATACAGAGTTATGTCGATAAGTGGGATCTTTACATATATCTCCTTGGCTCGAGTAGTCACAGATCACACAAAAAGTAAATTGCTTCCTTGAAAGGAGAGTACAGATCTTTTCTTGACAACACTTTTCTCACCTCTTTTTTTCTCCATCACAATAACTAAAGCTGTCAGATTTCTGAAGGAAAGCTGCAAGAGAAGCATGGTGCAAGCAGCTGTCTTTACAGGCCTGTTGATTTTTCACCTTCTGCAAAATAAAGAACCCACAAACAAAAACACACCACAAAACAGGTTCCTTCTGTTCAGGTTTGCCAAAGAAACAGAGAATTTCACTGAGTAGTTCACAAATGTAAAAGTATATGAGGAACTAATAATTAATAGTTGGATGATACAATGTGCAAGTGTGCTGAGGTGGGGTACAAGGAAGAAGTCCTGTCTTTGGGCACCACCCTTCATTTTTCCCTTAGCTTTGGGGCTCAGGCATTTGTTGGAATTGCTTTGAGATCCACTCATGAAAAGCAATATATAGGAGCTGGCATTATGGCTGATGTTGGATCTAGACTACACCAAAAACTATGTGATCAAAAAGATTTTTTCTGCTTACAGAAAAGGATAAAAGGAGGAAATGACAAAAAGAGGAATATTTCATATGGGGAAACTCCCAAAATATCTGGTCCTAGCTACTCTCAAGAGCCATCAGGCCATCAAGAGGGACAAGAAAGAATGGCCTCAAGTTATACCAAGGGAGGTTCAGGTTGGATATTCGGAAGAACTTCTCAGAAAGAATGGTTAGGCACTGGAACAGGTTGCCAAGGGAACTGATGGAGTCACCATCCCTGGAGGAATTTAAGAAAAGGATAGCTGTATTACTTAGGGACACGGTTTAGTGGGCAATATTGGTGGTAGGTGGGCAGCTGAACTTGATGATCTTTGAAGTTTTTTCCAACCTTAATGATTCTATGCTCAAAGTTCCATTCCCAAGTGCACCAATGACCCAAAGGAACATAAACAGTGGTCAGGGTACAGTGCTCCAATGAGACACAAAGCCACAATACAGCTGTCCTGGGAGTGCACTGGTCACAAGAGCCATGGGCACCCACTCAATAGGTCAGAAACAGAGATTCTTCAGAACAGCTCACAGATTGAGAAGAGTCATTGTCTAGGAGTATGTGACACCTTATGTGTTGCAGAGACATCATCAAATTATCATAGAATCATAGAATGGCTTGGGTTGGAAGGGATCTCTAAGATCATACAGTTCCAATCTGCCTGCCACAGACAGGATTGACAAATCTAACAACTAAATCAGGCACTAGATCAAGTTGCCTAGGGCTCATCCAGCCTAGCCTTGAACACCTCCAAGAATGGGACATCCACAACTTCTCTGAGCAGATTGTTCCAGCACCTCTCTTAGTTCTCCTCAGAACCATCTCCAGGCTGAAAATAATTTTTGGATTGCACAGGGATTATCGTAGGTATTCAGGGGAAAACTACCAGAGAGTATTTAGGGGAGGAATTGCCTAAATCAGAGGTCTAAGAGGATAAAAAGGGCTAGTCTCATACAAACAGTTTGCTTGTTAGGACTTACTCTGTATCAGATTAGAGCAGACTGATCTGTCCTCTCATTAAACTTCATATCCAACTATTCATGTGTGTGTGCAGGGCTCTGACTGTAGCAACTGGATAAGAACTAAAGATCAGAGGACCATATGTCCTCCAAGCCAGATACTGCGTGAGTATGCAAGGGTGTATATGAGTACTAGTTTGTTCCATCAGAGGTCCCATAATTACACTGGCCATATTGCTCTTACCTTGTGAGTTGAGTAGGAAAGAGGGAACACCTGCTCTAATGACCATGAACCCTCAAACAAAATGTCATGTATGAAGCCTGCCCCAAAAGTAATGCCTCCCATTTTTATTACGTTGGCCCATGACATCAGAGGCAGATGTTGGTGGTATGGCAATAGTTTGAAACTACCCAAATATTCCATTTGGGATGTAATGTTCCATAACATTTTGTTGCAGTGCAACAGATGTCAGCAGAGGGGTAGTCTGACAAAATGGCATCTGATATGGAAGAGCATAAGAAGCAAAGGTGTGAAATTGAATTCTTCCATTTGGAAAAAAAATGGCAAACACTGATATTCATCAACACTTGCTGAATGTTTATGAAGATCAAACAGTGGATGCATGCACAGTAAAGTAGTGGGTAGTGCATTTCAGAAGTGATGAGAGTGACACATTCCAGGCTACCATGCAGATTTTTATGAGTACATAACACAGGCTCTTGTTCATTGCTGGTGAAAATGCATTTAATGGTGGTGGTGATGCTGAAAAATAGTGTTTTGTAGCTGAGAATTTGCTCTATCAAATAGTGTTATTGTACTCTTTGTGCCTGTTGTAATTTCCATGCAAAGAAGTAGGAGGCATTATTTTGAGAGCAACCTATGTACAGTCAAGCCAGATTTCAAAATACTCTCTGGCATCAGGGGTTTTTAACTATTTCTGCAGAAACTGTTTTAGCTTCTTGTATGAATGGTGTCACTTTCCTCTAAAAGACCTACAATTGGATTAATCACATTAACTGTTTGGCATTTGTATTAGGAAGAGATTATTGCTAATGAACCACGATGCCTTCCTGCCTATGAGATATGTCATCTTCACTAAATTTTCTCCCTTCACTTGACCTTAAAAAAATTTCCCTTCAGTGAGAGAAGAAACAAGATTTAATGCTGGTATAGGAAAACCATGTAGGTATACAGCTGCTCCTGACATATAAACTGGGACACTTTTCATACTATTCATCCTCAAGAGAGATGCACTTCTTGCTAAGCCTTTCCAAACCTTTCCCTATCTCCACAGTCAAATAATAAAATCCCCCCTGAAATCTCTCCACAGGAATCACAACTTTTTCAAAATAACTGTGAAGGTTGTTGATAATAATTGATATGTGCTTGGGCTTCCAATAAATCCTGGAGTTAAAGGAAGCCTTCTCAGCAAGGAGAGACCCAGTTCCCTAGCAAGTGGATTGTCCAGGCACGCCATTTGCATTATCTATGTATTAAGCTAGCAGGGCATCTATTCTTTTTGGTCTTGGTCTCTTATGTCATTATTAAGGTAGATACGACATATAATATTTAATGTCTATGAGTGATATCCATAACACTGTACAGCAGTTATTCTTATTGATTCAACTAAAGGCTTTGATCTAGAAAATTACCAATTAATGCTATCTAAATTAGTCTCTGCGGGATTGGACAGAACAGCAGGAAAATAATTCTCTACTAAAGCTAGTGGTTGGACACAAAGACAATTTGTTTAATTATGCTAAATCTGAAGAGAAAATATTCAATTTGGAGGTCTCCCACAGGTCAGGCCTCAGTTCCTTGTTAGTTGTTAATGACTGTGCTTTAGCCCCACTCTCTCAAATTACATGTAGGTTTTAAAGAGGTTTAACACGAAGAAAAGAAGGAAGGAGGGAAGGAGGGAGGGAGAGGACAGGGAAGGAGG
>JAOWBP010052945.1:4666-49339 GCA_028571105.1 Tragopan temminckii
TGGGGCATACACGGATTTTCTGACGGGGTGGAGATATTTTCCCCTTAATGGACACCAGTAGGCTCCCATGCTAAGAAATCTCTCTCCAAAGCCAGTTAGGGTAATACCTGCTCATGAATGATGGCACAGGTGCCATCCCCAAGTGCCCGGTCTTATCACCTCACGTAGTACAAAAAGATATTGGCACAGGTCTGAATGCAGGAAGCCCTTATCTCCAGTTTCACCCCTCTCTGAGCTGAGGTGCCTGATGGAGGAGGTCCTGGCATTCCCATGGTGGCCCTACGTCTGTGGTACCCTAAAGCAGAGTCTGGTCCATAAGGGCATGTTGTCCTTTCCCCTTCCAGACTGTCTCATAACCTGCTGCTTCAGCAGTTGGACTCAGTGATCCCTCCCAGGGTCCCTTCCAACTCAGGATATTCTAATTCTCTCCCTGGGCCACACATGCCATTACCAGAAGTGCTTCTCCATCTTCCATTGATCTACGTGGACAAACTTTCTTCTGCTTCGGTACGAAGAAACACAGCCTTCAGCAAGAAGGACATTGCAGATTTTTATCATTTCCTGTCAGGTGCAAAAATTCAATCTGATGACTGCAAACAAAGATTTAGTAGTCTTCCTTTACTGCAGATGCCCCATGAAACAGCAAACCCAGCCGACTCTGCACAAAAATCAGACCTGCAGCTTCCCTGTGGCACTGAGCTGTGATGCCATGAAAAGCAGACCTGCCCCACATGCAAGGATATTGGGCATTTGGAAAAGACTGTGCAAAATCAAGAGGGAAGCTTGAGACAAAATCACTTAACGGTGTCTTCCGGTCTCCTCGAGTCTATATTGCACAAAATAATGACAAGACTGAATACTATCGAGCCTCTAAAAATGAGCTGTGTATCTTAGTGCCCCAAGGAGGGCGTTTGAAGGAGATAAGCTTTATCTCTTTTCCTCTGTGCACACACACAGCATCACACTGATGTCACAACATGTCCAGAAAATGAAAGAAAATAGACTAAAACAAGCCCGAATCTTGTAGGCACATCAAAGGAGCGCAGCCAGCAGAGGAAACAAGCACACCTCTTACATCAGCCTGCATCAGGTTGCTATGCAACCGAGAAGTCAACACGTGTTGCCATGACGATGTCACTTCATCATCATTCAGCGCACAGCTCAATGGAGGGCGGCGGTGGAGTCAATGCGCACATGCCAGGAGAGCAAAACGTGGCCTCAAAGGGGAGTGTGTAGGGTGGCAGCGTCCTTCCCCCCTTGCTGCTTGGAAGGAAGGGCAGCATCTGGGGAAACTTGCAAGGGAGAGTGAATGCGAGGGCAGCAAAAGTCCAAACCAACCCCATATTGCAACACTCGGATAGGGATGCTAGTGATCTGTCTCCAGTGGTCGCCAAACCCCTAAGGAAAACAGTCACTGTGGCCAACAACCACTTCTTAGGATCCTCCTCCACATTTGGCTTTTGCCACATGGACTACTGCTTATTTGCAAAATAAAAAATAGTATCAGTGGTCAGTTATAGAGAAGAAAATCTTTAGGTTAAGAAAATCTATAAATTCCAGCTATTGCTCTGTTGGTATGTATTTTGACAATGTACCCAGTATAGCATTTGTAATTCTTTCTGCCTATGTGGTAAACACATCCCTAGAAATAATAGTAAGTGGAAAAATGCAGATCGTTTGCCAGTCTGCTCATGCTTGGAGCAGCACCCTGCATTTGGGTCTACGAATAACCTTTAAATTTCATTTGAAAACTGCTGTCCAAATCCCGTCTGAATTCTATCACAATCTTTTCCCTTCTTCCCACTCGCTACACGTGTTGAGTCTGCAGGAGGAATGACAAAACATGGTCATTCTGTGTCCTTCATGTTCCTGCACTGCTCTCTGTGTTTGACTCAGCCATTTGAAAGAGCAAAATCTCACCCCTCACATTCACACAGCTCCTTCCTCAGAAAAGGAAAGAAAAATTGCTGGCATCACACAAAAGCTTCTGTGTTTTGCTTTCCATGTGTGTTTTCCCCTTTGTGCTCTGTGACTACCAGGTTCACCCAACAAACACAAAATTATCCTCTTTCCATTTTCTTCTCCTATTTCTTTTTCTTTCCTTTTTTTTTTCCGTAGAAAATATCATAGAATGGCTTGGGTTGGTAGGGACACAACGGCCCACCCAGTCCCAACCCCTGTCCAGGCTGGGACATGGCTGCTGCTTTCCTCTTGGCAGGTTGAGCTGGTGGCAGTGCTGAGCACCTCTCCCAGAGACACAGACTCACAGACAGACATCCCCAGCAATGACAGGTGGCCTCATAGGCTGCCCCAGCCAAGAGCTGCCTTCAGCGGGACTCACATAGAACACAGACACGTTTCTACCTGCCTCAGTACCAAGGGCACTGGTATTTGGGCACCTGACAGAAGCAGTGTCCGTGGGTCCATGCTCTCCCAAAGCAGGAATGTGGAGCTGAAGCCAGCAGCAGTGTGTGTACTCATGCAGCAGAAGACCTGGACCGGCTCACATGAAAGCCCAGAGCTTACAGAGCTTCCTGGCTTTGAAATATCCCACTATGGTGGCTGCTTCTGCCTGCATAAATTACTCATCTTGTTACTGTCACACATGTTTTATATACACCAGCATTCCTGGCATACCTGTATTCCCTGTAGAGCTCAAATGCTAATTCAGCCCCATATGGGTGAAGCCTATCAAGTTGCTAATGCAGACCAATGGCTGATAAAGAATGAAATTTTCATTTCCATTTTCCGGCAGCAGCCCCAGCAAACAGATGTAGCCAAGTGAGTCTGACATTTCAAGCAACTACTGAGATCACATTACTGAGATGATATTTAATATGGACGGCCAAATTCTTCAAACAAAATCAATGTTCTTTTACTTAATAATACCCTCGCCACATCTTAATGACGGCTCCTCCAGCACAAGGCCCTATTTTTCTGCAGTCATTTCATTCTGTGACATCGCTGACTGCATCAGATGGTGCATAATGTTGTTTTCCTCCATTTCAATTGGATTTTGAATTCCCATCCTCGATTTGTCAGTTGCGAGATCGATTAATCAAGGGGCTCTTAGGGGAGAAACATTTTGATTACTGAGAAGGAAGGGGAATTTATTTAAATTTTGTGTCTTCCTGCAGCATCCAATGTATTTTATTCAGTCTCCCCACCAAGCATGGGCAGGAGGACAACAAGAGACTTACAGATCAGTCCTTTTACACCAGAGCTATTTGCTGAAACAGGAACTGACCACTGATAACCCACATCAAGCAGGCAAGGCAGGCCCATGCACAGCGCTGGGCCCTCCACAGGCAGCATCCAAGAGTCAGCAAGGCAGCACTGGAGCATGAGAAGCGGTTGCAGCAGCTGTGGGTGAGAAGAGGAAGACATTTGTCATCCCAGTAGATTCACTTTCATTAGCAGCGCCTGGAGAAATTTAGTCAAGTCGTGCTAAACACTTGTGCAATTAGAGAACCTGCTGTAAGCCTCTTCTGAAAGCTGGGGGAAAAATGCTAATTTATGTATCGGCTGGTGCCTGTCTCAGGGTGAAGGATCTCTCAGAAGGGCATACTTAGCATCCTGGGCATTCCTGTCAAGCTGAAATTTTGCAGCAGACCTGGCTGTAGTACCAAAAGCACATTCCTGGCCCCTAAATGAGTACTGGCTGCAGCGTATTTTCTCCCATCACCACAGCGCAGCACCATTCCTTCCCACGAGCAGGCTCCCATCATTTCCCGTATCTTTACATGTACCATGGCAAATCCCTCTTTGCACATGCTTGGCTTTGCACCTCAAAAATGTGGTGGAGCATTCACGAACCCTCAAGGTTCAACTTCACCTTTCAGCCCAAAGAATAAGGGAAAGCTTGCCAAGTTCCTTTGCATTAGGAGACTCTGCAGTGAATCTGGGAGCTCGATAAGCCAGCTGGGAGCAGGTGCCACCAAAACTCAAGCCCAGAACACCGCGTTCAACACTTCTGAATGCCTGGGTACTTAGAGCCAAGCCTGAGCGTGGTGATCTGGCTTTCTCTCTTGACTGAGTCTGCACTAATATCCTTCCTTGCATGACAGCCTGCGGGCCTGTATTCTCTTTAGCAGTAGCCCTGCTTTGGGGGGTCACGCTTCCTCTCAGATCGATTTATCACATGCATCTCCTTGCACACAGCCAACTGAAGGATGAGGGTCTACTGTATCCTCCCTGATGGGGTGGGCTGAAGGATTTAAAAAAAGAAAAAGAAAAAAGAAAAAGAAAGGTTATTTAAATTGCATCCGAAACCAAGAAAATAACATCACAAAGGCCATAATCCTCTTTTCCATCCCATTAACTCCTTCTGAAGGGCCTTCTTTGTTGCCAGCAGAAAATCTGGCAGGGTTTGTGTGAGCCCAGCCCCTGCAGTCTTCGCTTAGCGGAGCAGCTGTGGGCACACTGGCCTGCCATCTCCACCCTGTGCACCCCTAAGGTCCATTTAGTTACTATTGCTGGCTAAATGAGGATGTGTGAAGCTGTTGGGGCTGCAAGTGGATGATCAAGGTCAGGTATTTGTGGCACAGGGCTTAAAAATGAAAAGCTCCTGCAGGACTGAGACTCACAGCCATGGCAGGAGAGAGGAGCTCTGGAACAGCAGAGCTGTATGCATGGAGGATGGAGGAGAGCAGAAAATGTGCATGAGGAGCGCTGCCAGAACCAGCTCTCTTCCAAATAAATTACCTTGCTTAAGAAATATGCAGTGTGCAGAGCAGCTCCATAGTTAGTTTTGGATCAGTGTCTTTCCTTGGTTGCTGTGCAACAAAGCCTCATTTCCCAGGGCTGACCAGTGCATCCATGCTGGTGGTACTGGGTTGGGCGGACAAATCACAGTCAGGAGTGACAGGGAGCTGCCCCCCAGGTGCTTGGAGCAATAGTTCAGGAAGACTAGAGCCACCAATGGGTGTCCAGGTCACTGGGTGGGCTGGGCAGTGACCACAGGAACCCCACAGGCAAACATCCAGGTGCAGTTCATGCAAAGAGTGCATATAGACATCTGTGCAGAGCACCAACATGATGGCAGCCTGTACCTGTGTCCCTCCATCCTGGGGAAGACCCTGAGCTGCTGCAGCTCCTGTCTTTTCACTCTGTGCATCATTTCCATCATCCCCAAGACTCTGCTTCTTCTCATAGCCCACAGCTCAGCAGTATCCCTCTTTCAGGGCTAAATTAATACTGGCTGTAGCAGTCGGGAAGCTCTACAGCTCATTTAGGTAACCTCAAGCCTGACATTCACAGGAGAGAGCTGTTCTTTGGAAACTTGTAACAATAGCAATGAGAGAACACCTTCTGATGAAGCTTTTCCAAACCATAACAAAATGTGGAGGCTCCAGATGGGTCAGAGTGAGCCCTGGGGATTATTTTACTTGAATAAGAATGACTGCTCTGTGGATGCTACTGAGAGGCGCATTGACCTTGGTTGTGATGGGTCACTAATTCACTGGCTCAGTGCAGTTTAACCTGTCTATCATTGTGTTGCATTTCAAGTGGATTCACTGTGTGAACTGCACGTACTCCTTTTGTGCCACCTTTAGCAAACACACAGACTGTATGGAGCAGGATGCTGAACTAGGTGATGCTGGCAACCAAAGGCATTGCAAGGAGCACTACAGGGATGCAGAGCCATCAAGACGGTGACCCAAGTGGACCATCAATACATTGAGAAGACCACGCAGCAGGACAGGCTGTGTGGCCACTCTGCCTCCAGCAGGCAGGTCCTCCATTTAGTATAAGGGAAGGCAGAATTATGATCCAGGACATAGTGATTAAGAGCTTAAAAAGACAGTTGTCACATACTAGACACTGCACAAAATCAGCATAGGGCCTGCAGGGAAACGACCACTCTGCCCAAACTAAGCTGTGTTCTCAGGTATGGTGGGGAAACATAACCACTTACAGCAGTAAAAAACAAACAAGTGACTATTCATTATTCTCCTCCAGCTGTTCTATTTGCCTAAGATATCTCTCCTCAACCACTTCTGTTCATGCACAACAGCAGAAACACCCCTCAGGCTGTCTGACCACCTTGCTGTCTCCAGCCACGTGCAGTAGGATCTCCCAGGCAAAGCTGAATCTGTGTTGGCTTTCGGTTTCAAGATGAAGCAGCAATAGTGGTCCTCAAAACATCTTCAGCAGACCCTTGTGTGGGTCAGGAGTCTTTCTCTTTAGCTCAACACTGGCTCAACATCAAACACCACAGCTGAAGTCTGAAATGAGGATCCAGCACAGGTCCTGCTCTCTCGCAGGCAATGAGTTTCTGAGTGTAGCGTCCCAACTACAGCCAGTGCCAGGATGGCACTTGGTGCTACCTAACTTTGGCTCCCTGAGCTCCAGGACACATCCTCTTAGAGCTCAGTCATATTTTTAGGTTTTTCTCCCTGATGATTCATTAGGAAAGCTAATGTTTTCCAAGTTGCTGGGCATCCAACCCTTGAGGTGGGAACTCCATGCACTTCTGATAAATATAAACCACTTCAATTATATAAATGCCTCCAATAGGCAGCATCTTGTCTGGAGCACTTTGTCTGGAAAAGAGAAGGCTCAGGGGAGACCTTATTGCCCTCTACAACTGCCTGAAAGGAGGTTGTGGCAAGGTGGGGGTCAGTTTTTTCTCCCACATAACAGTGATAGGATGAGAGGGAACGGCCTTAAGTTGTGTCAGGGGAGGTTTAGGTTGGGTGTTAGGAAAAACTTTGTCTCTGAAAGAGTGGTCGAGCACTGGAACGGGCTGTCCAGAGAGGTGGTGGAGTCACTGTCCCTAAAGGTGTTCAAGTAATGTGTAAATGTAGTACTGAGGGACATGGTTCAGTGGGCAATATTGGTGGTAGGTGGATGGTTGGACTAGATGACCTTAGAGGTTTTTTCCAACCTTAATGATGAATGTCTTCAGTGTCTCTGACTTGTTGCACCCACTTGTATTGGGCAAAGTTTTAGTTAGATATATTTTAAAATCTGAAATGGGCGTGATCTGCAGTTAGAGGCTAAGAAACAAGAGGGCTGGGAAGTTTTGGTGTTAGAGTGGTGTTTGCCATGTGGTGTTGGGTTTTTTTTTTTTGCTGCTGACAGCTGAAATCTCTGTTCACTGTATGAAGGCTTTTAGCAATAATGAGAAGGGAATGAATACAAATAAGACCAAGCAGCATATGGAAAGGCCTAGATTTAAAAAAAAATAAAAAAATCTTAATTGCATGTGAGAGCATTTGGCCAATCAGGAGACCACTGAATCACAGAATATCCCAAGATGGAAGGGACCCACAAGGATCACTGATCCCACACGGCATCACTCAAAACCCAAACTCTATGGCTGAGATCACTGTTCCAATGTTCCTTGAGCTCCGGCATCAGGGCTGTGCCCACTGCCCTGGGCAGCCTGTGCCATGCCCGCCGCCCTCTGGAGCAGAGCCTTTCCCTGACCCCCCGACCCTCCCCTGATGCAATTCCATGCAGTTCCTTCAAGCTCTGTTGCTGTCACACAGATCAGAGCTCAGCGCTGCCCTCCACTCCCTGTGAGGAGCTGCAGTCGTCATCAGGCCTCCCCTCAGCTCCTCTGCTCTGGGCTGAGCAAATCCAGGGGCCTCAGCCGCTCTCTGTAACAACGCTTCCCCATCTTTGTGGCCCCCCTTTGGATGCTAACAGCTTTGTGTCCTGTGTGGCACCAAGACTACACCCAGTGCTGGAGGTGAGGCCACACAGCACAGAGCAGAGGGGACAGCCCCTCCCTGGCCTTGTTGCAGCGCTGGACCTGGTCTGTTCGTATAACCAGCATTGCCTCATCCCAGGTTGAGAATCCAACACTGGCTCTTGTTTAATTTGAAGTGCTGTATCCAAATAATTTCTGAAAACATTCAAGAGAACTGGCCCTGAAATGGAGCCCTGTGTGACCCACTAGTGACTGGTCGCCAGCCTGATGTAACCCATTTATTACAACCCTTTGGGCCTGACACATCAGCCAGCTGCTCACCCATGGTATCATGCCTTTGCCTAGCTGTATGCTGGGCATTTTGTCCAGAAGGATACTGTGGGAAACAGTATCATAAACATTGCTGAAATCCAAAAAGATCAACACCAACTGACTTCCCTTGGACACAGACGTAAGCAAAGGACTTCATATCTAGGTGTACCATGGTTTAGAGCTAGAAAAGGAACCTGGTTTTGTTCAGAAAAGGTGTCTGGTTTTGTTAATAAAGCAAAGAGAGCACCTAACAGCATGTTGTGTCAATACAGAAAGCTTAAAAAGTTCATGAGCTTTTTATCAAATAATAAGGCTAATGGAGTTGGGCTGTGATCTTACAAAAATCATGACTGACAACTTTAGGGCCTAGATGCTACTGCAACAACTGAATGGCAAAATGCAGAATAATCATTAAAACATTCCAAATGCAGAAGGAAGCACAGAATTAATAGACATGAGAAACACTTACATAAACGATGTTTTTACACAGTGATTTAGCCCTTGGCCTCTGTCTCCTTGTGGCACATGCAGCAAGAGCCCCATGGACTGGGGAAGGTCTGTAGTGGGTTTGTCTTGATGTCTCTCCTCAAGGAACATTCAGGGACCTGCTAATCATAAAACAATGAAAGCCCCAGGGGATGGAAAGACATGTTTGCACATATTGTTTAGAAAGAGGAGAAGCTGCTGCCATTAAACGCACTCAGTGCTGGCTGTTTGTTTGGCACTGCTCAGCCAGGCTGGCCATGAGCTGCATAATGATGGCAGAGAGGTCTGCTGCGGTGGATTGAGGGATATTTATGACCAGGACTGTTCTGCCTATATTTGTTGTTCTTACTGTGCAAGCATACATTATGTCCTGTTATAACTTTAATAGCTTTTATGCAACAGCTTAGAACAACGGAGCTAATTAAAGATTAAGTGTTTTACCTCCCTGGCATTATCCTTGACTTTACCTAACAGCTGATGATCCAACCTCTTTCAGTCACCTGTGTTTCTTGCTGGCAGCTTCATCACGGAAAGCAGGGGAGGCATGGTCCTACAATGAAGCAAAGAACTCTGCTTTTGTTCCCGGACCAGCCCTCTCCTGACAAGACAGGACTTGCCACCAGGCTGAGAAAAAGGGACATGTGTGCCAAAACACAAGGGCACGCTGCTGTCATGGAGCTGGAGCCCCTTTGACCCTCAAAGAGGTTCTACAAAATAATGTAGCGTCCCCTTGCTGACAGCAATCCACAGGACCACAGGTCTGGGGTCTGCCGGAGCCTGCAGAGGGGGATGCTGAGCACTGCTCCCCCCTCCACCTCTGGGCCTGCTAAGGATTTTTCTTCTGTGAAGACTCAGCAGGAAGCAGCTAATGCAAGCTCTCCTGCTCATCCACAGAGCTCATATCCAACAGATAATAAAACCACAGGCTCCTTTCTCATTAATCCCTAATTAGGCACTCTCTCACGTAGCACTTTCCATCATTAACTGAGGTAGAAAGCTGAGAGACTGCCTTTAACCTTCACACCTCACGTAGAGGCAGACCCAAGGCCTTGCTGTGATCATGCCTACACACTTCCTTATGTTTGCATTTTGGGGCTCCTGGCAAAGATCCTCCTCTTTCCGCATGGAAAGATATAAAAGCGAAACCTTCCTGAGAGGTCAGCATCCATCCAGAGGAGGCTGGAGAAGGCACACACTCCATGGACGTGTCACCATCGAGTGACTGCAAGGTCAGGTTTGCCCTCACCCAGCGTCAGGGCCCAAGCAGCTCTGCTGGAGCCCCAAACAGATGCTCTGCAGATAACCTCGGTGTGGAAATGAAGACAACAGATGATATGCTTCTGGCTGGGCTCCTGTCTCCATTACTGCTCTTTGCTGCAGGAAAGGCTTGTTGAGTGCCCCGGTGGGCTTTTAAGCTGCTGTACGGTCATCTGGTCTGGCTGTGGCTGCGGAAGAGTCACAGCAAGTCCGAGAGCTTCAGCTTTTTAATTAAAAGCTAGGATAGGCATTTGGAGTGCAGATCGAGACAACCTGAGCCGGGACTCTTGAGAGGTTCAGCAAGGACAGACATGAGCCCTCTAACTCTGCTGTGCCTCAGCACAACCGTTCCCTTCCAACTGCACTCCAGGACGAGAGAGTCACTCGAGCACATTATAAGCACCAACTGTGCTAATAATTTCTGGTCGAGGTAACTTGCCATCTGATTCACAGTCCTCACGAAATAAAACTGAACCTTCTGCCAGTTGTACTGAACCAAACAGGGAGTGCTGAGGGCAGACAGAAGGTGAGAGCTTTAGCTTTCTTTACTATTATTTTCTTTAATGCCAAGTAAGACAGACAGTATTTTGTTCAATGCATATTTGAGCCCTGAGGAAACAAAAAGGAAGTGACAACAGCCTTTTCAGAGAGACAAGCCACTCAGTACAGAGTAGGGCACACTTCCACTTCTGGAGACTGATTTGAATGCTCAGAGCATACACAGAAATCCCAAATATCATCTCCACCTGTAAAAACAGCTACCAAAGTCTCTGTTTATTACGGTCTTGCTGACCGCAATGAGGCAGTCACATCAAAGGCATTACCCTTGTTACTCTGTTTGGTAAAAGGGCCACAGCAACTACTAAGAAACACAGCTCTTATCCTTCCACACCAAATTAGTTTCTAGACAATAGAGAAACAAATCACACTGAGCCTGCAAAGTCATATAAAAACAGGTCCTATAAGTAAGCAAACCTTGCCACAGACCACCTTTTGTGTCAGTAATTACACTGATGGTAACAGGTGAGCAATTATCTGCATATCAATACCTAACATGCTTTTACAAGCCAATTCTTGAGCAATACTGGCTAAGAAACCAAGCAAGGCTAATATTGAGCTATAGTTCCAGCCTGCCCAAAGGCTTCTGCATCACTTTATGGGAACAGGCCAGCAGGGAGTGTACAATCTTCTCTTACCAACTTCCTAAGAACAGAAGGGAAATGTCACCTCAACAACCATAACAGCCATAAACCACCAACCAAGTACCTGCAGATCAAGACGTTAACGCGAGTTAAGGATGCATACAGAATATGTCACGCAGTAAAATGCAAACAGTGAAGTTAAACACATGCAATGCTTCAAGACTTTATTGTTGCTGTAGAGTAATTGATACATGGTTAAAATACCCTAATATAACCAACGAACTTTGAAAACTAAGGCTTTCTGTAGTTTTGTAGTATCCTGGCATTTTCTTTCATACAATGTACATATAAAATCAAGTTATAAAAACACTAATCTTTTTTAAACAACAGAGATGTATGCAATGCACATAGCTAGAAACTACATTTTGTATGATCAAGACAACACCTTACAGACCAGCTTGGAGCCCCGCAGCTTTGAACACAAGAGAAATGTCTTGGTTTGATGCTCTGTTAGCCAGATGAGTTTCAGGACGAACACAGATGAGAGGACTTCAACTTTCAGTTTGGAGCAAAGAGAAAGAAACAGCACAGGTGAGAAAACATTTGATGGAACGAATGAAGAGTATCTCCAAAGGCAAGAAAAGCAAGTCATGTTTCTCAAATAACATAAGGAAGACAGCAGAGATGGAGGCCCCATAGCAGGAGTAGTCGTGGTTGAACGACGTGCTCTGTCTTCCGGGACTGCGAGAGGACATAAGCCATGAGAAACTGGGCTAATTAGTAAGATAAGCCTTGGTGCCAATATGAGGTCCACAAAAGGTAGGTGTGTGATTCCTGGAGTACTAGCACCTTTAATCTAACAGCATTGAAAACACTTCAAGTGATTCACCCAGCATGTCTTAAAGTGGAGTCTGAATAAGGAAACGGTGAATAAGAACAAAGTATTCTCCCCAAAATATGCATATTAAAACCTTGTGAGTAAAAGCTCTTTTTGACCAAATTGGAAAAGAACATACACAGAAGGATCTTCCTCATCACTTGAACGACTTTTTAAACACAAAAGCTGAATTTTTTTCTCTTGCATTTCTAATTGAAAAATGAGGCACGGCATCTGAAAACTCCTGCCTATTTCAAAATCAACAGCCTTCCCTGTGAGGAAGATTCCTCCCTTACCATGGGCTCCCCTACTTTATGCAGCCAGGTAGTGCCAATGCAGCATTTAGAGCTAACAAGATGATGATTATTTCTGCTCAATCTGAATCCATAGGAGAGGAGGATGAATTACAGATTTGCAGGACATTTCCCACATTACATCAGTTACACGTTTGGCTCCAGCCGGACAGAAAACTTGTAAGGGTCGTCTCTGAACTGCATTGTATTTCATTTTCAGAATTCAACTCTAATCAAACACAGATACAAAATACGTTAGAAATCTTTCCCTGCTCCATGACCAGGACTCACACTGATGTTTCTGGTATGCTTTATGACATCACAAAGTTCTCTGAATGACTGAAAAAGTGTAGCTGGTATTTATGTTGCAACTGCCCTCTGAAGTCATTCCTGAAGACTTCTTAGGCTGTTGGTGTGCCCCAGCCATGGTTACTCCTGGTGTGAAAGCACAGCCATGGCTCAGGACAGACTCAAAGCCTTTGGGTCTCCTCTGCTTATCTATAAATGCCAACTTTAGTTTTTCCCTTCTGGTGACTGTTATGTGGACATACAAGGAAATGCACCAAAGCAGAGTACTAAGGGAAAAACACCAGCTATGCAGATCTAGGCTTTTGTCTAAATGCCTTTGATATCACAAAATTACATTAAGGAACGTCACCATACCACAGAAGAACTGCAACAAAACAACAGTTACCCGACTTTAGGAACCACAATATAAATATGAAAAATCATTTAGAAACATAATCCTAAATATAAACCTACTTTTATTTATCTTTTAAGAAAAAAAGGATTAAAAAATTTGAATAAAACCGATGGCTTCAAGTACTTTCTGCATAATAAACAGTTATTATAAGCACGGATTAAAAAATACTTGTCACCTTGCGCGGGACAGTTGAATAGAGGCTGGTGATTCATTCAAAAAATGGCCTTTGATACAAACACAGGAGACAACATGTTTAGTGTTGCAGAAGAAACAAATGTACCAACAGTGCTGACCCAGTGCTTGAAATAGGCAGTTCGTATTTCACAGCAGAACAACTCAACATACAGTCAGGCTATTTTGGTTTAGCTCAGTTAAGTCTCCATGCAATAAACAACAAACGTTTAGTAAGTCCAGGAAGTTTTGCAGCAATACATTTGACCAAGTGATCTAACATTGCTGAGGCTGAACAAGTCTAACCTGAAGTGTCTCCTAAGTGCTGGCAATGTTTGTACCTTTTACTGTGGATATTACATTCGTTACACTTGCAAAGTGCATTTTCAGAGTTTAATTTGGATTTCATGATATTCAGAAACCCTTAATATCATGAGAAGAAGGAAGCGTGTTACAGTAGGAGCCTCCCAAAATAATAAAAGCTTGTAAAGAAGTATGGAAAAGGAGTGATGCAGTCACTGAAGTGTGATGCAAGATCATTCTGCAAAAAGAAGCTGAAACTCAGTTTCCCTGTGCTGTGATAGTCTGAAACCCATCTTTTCTAATACTCATACAAAGATAACCATTGCATTGGATACATTCCAACAGGTCTGGCTGGCTTGCACAGAAAAGGCAATCTTCTTCTTTATGCATTTGGACAACTGAAATGTCTAAAGAAGCGATGTGAGAACAAACCAAAAATCCTTCAAAAAAAAAAAAAAAAGATACCTTGCCTTCTCCAAAAATAAAAAAATGAAATAAAATAAAAAAATCAGCAAATAGTGTCTATAATGAGACCTCTTTGAAAAGCCATTTACCAGCTACTCGAGAGACAGACACATATTATTGCCTCTACCAGAAAAAAAAAACCACCAATAAAAAAACAAAACCCAGCTCCCCTATCCTGCAGCTCTACACACTACAGAAGGAACACATCTCCCACAGCTAAGAGGGACACCAAACCAGCATGAAGAGTGAGAAATCAAAACCTAGCTGCGTAGATCTATTAAATAATCAGTTAAGACTTAACTGGAGGCAAAGCCAGCACTGTTTCTCGGACCACAACACAACACTGGCAGGCCTAAAAATCCTTTAAGTTCTGACTGACTGAGGCAGAACAGGTTGAATAGCGTGCTAGGTTCAGTAGTGTTTGAAGAAGCTGAAGGCAAAATGTTTTAAAGTAAGTGTGACTATTTGAAATAGCAAAAAAAAGAAATGGAACATCCTCCTCCAGCTTTCACCTACCATCAAACCACTGTTAAACATAGCAGCTTTTCAAATCCGGTGCTTTATGACAATATGATTGTACAGAAGTAACACATCTGTCTTTCTTAGCTAGGCAGTTGGGATTTGTACATGGACTTTCAGTGCACGTCATATTTATTAACACCCCTTTGATTGTTCAATAATCCAGCAACGTGTTTCTTAATTACAGCAGAATGCAGTTGCTAGCTGCTTGCAAGAGCAATGTTGAAATTACATTCAGAGATAAAAACTATCATTTTCACACGCAGTGATAACTAACGGTTTTCTTTCTTTTCACAGAATTAAGTGCAAATGTCTAGCAAACAATGACAATAGTAAAAGACAATTCTCATGCAAAAATTCTTTCCTGTTCATAAAATTTGCAGCACGTCCCAAAGCTACACATTATTATGCCCTTCTTTATGCAAGAGCTACTTCTTTTTAATTTTTGTGTCGTTAAGTTTCTGTTGCTTTTTAAAATATTCATGACAAGCAAGTTCAATTAGTTCCAGCCCACCAAATATCTTTTGCTGCACAACAAAAATGACTATCATGGCTGCAAAATACCATCGTGCAAAGCTGTACAGGTACAGCAGCGCAAATGTACCCATTGGGAACACCGTCCAATACAGGAGTGAGATGCACTTGACTGCGAGAACCCTGAGCTCAGATTTACACGGGGGAATAATGCTTTGCCCCGTCTCATCAAAGCACTTTCCACCTTCATAGAAGCGTCGAAGTCTCTCCTCTTTCTCTTCCCAACGCTTCTGGCACCAAAGCTGCAACTCCTCCTTAGAAGTGGGCACTGTCTCTACGGGGTATCTCTGGACATGAAAGTGAATCTCCTTTGGGAAGTTGCCATTCAAAAGGTGCTTCTCCGTCTGAGGAATGTTCTGGGGGTATGCCACAGTTATGTCATGGATAGCATCAAGATTGTTACCTGGAAGAAAGATTTGGGGAAAAAGATGAATACAGACCATACAACAACCGGAGCGCTAATTCACTTCAAGGCACATTGAAAACTGCCAAAATTGTAGAAGGAATCCCAAAGATATGTTAGCTACACAGAGATTGTTTTATATTCTGGAATCCAAAGGCTGAGAGGTCAGAGATTTCCCATTCACTACCTCTTCTGAATCTGAGCAAAAACGTTTGGAAACAAAACGACACTCACTTGCACAAACTAATGTAGAATTACAACAGGGACTAAGAGGATAAAGTCAAATCAGAAGGAGGAAAGATGCAAATCTGATCTTGGAAGAAGAACAGAGTATGCACAACTAATCCACTAATACACATTTCCAAAACAGTCATACGCGTGTTGCAAATGTATCTTTAGCTCATCAAACATAATCTACTATGAAGTCCTGTGAACAGAGCAAAATATTTAGTCTCAACTTTGATCTGGAGCAAACAGCACACACAGTCCTAATTTACCAGAGATCTGTAAGAACATACACGAAGCACACACCAGGTAAATACCACTAGGTTCATTAAGTCTAGAGTGCTTGACAAAGGCTGAGGAGCCTCTCAGTAGCTTGCCCAGCTTTGCAGAGCACTCCATCTAACACAGTTCTTTACGTTTGACCAGCTGGTACTCTGATGGGGTGAGCTGCAGCTTACTTTGTTCCAGAGCTGGTAAACACAAAGTGCAGTACAAACAGTGGAGAACCTGAGCTTTATGTAAACCACATATCACTATCTGGCCAGAGTTAACTCTTTAAAAAGCAACTGTGGATTAGAAATTCAAGGGAATACTGATGAAAAAAACGTATCTTCATTACCTTGCCTGATCAAGCCAACACTCTCAAATGGACAGTACTATTGCCAAAGTTGGTTTTACAACTGTATCTTTGTACTAACCATTTTTACACAGATGCTCTTCTAAATACTTTCTTTGCCCTCAGCCTTTGACTAGACATTCTTTTCAGATTTCATAATCTAAATTCTGCTAGTATAAAACTGATCTAAAAATAGGTGCATGGTGTGCTGGATATTGCATAACTGTTAAGTTCTGCCAGCAGTGATTTATCCTCCGTTGCTGTTTCTATTTTGCTGGCTGTCTCAGGGCAAAATAGACTTGGAGACTAAATGCTGTCTGTAGTTGCAGTGTCTGAAGACTTTTTTTCTCATAGATGATAATTCTTGCAAAAACAACTATAACCTTCTTCTCAGCTCTGTTCTCCCTTTCCTTTTGCTCTCCTTCTTCACAGCTCCAAAAATGACAGGAACAGAACAGAGACTTTAAATGGCCATATTCAAAATGATTTATCTAAAGTTCAACTCCAACTATCACAAGAGAGGAGGAAAAAAAACCCTATGCCATCCATCAGAGTATTTTACAACGGTAACATATTATAACGGTCTCTCTCATGAGAGTTTTGTGTCTTGGGTTTCTAAAGAGCAACCCAGAAAAGGTTCAGTCTTCCTGAGATTCCTGTATGAAAAAAAGCCTTCTGTGAAAAGCGCTTTGGGCTACTTGAGTGTCTCACTCACCTTGCAGTCATTGGTGTCTCTGAAGCTAAACAGGCACTACACTCTACAGGATGTGCAAATATTCTTGGAATATCAAGGCTTTACACAAACTTCCACATCATCGTAAGAATTGTGTTAAGCATTGAATAGCTTAGCACTAGATTATTCTGATAAAGAAGCATTTATGTCTTATACATCTTACTAACTCTTTGTCAAAGTATTGCTGTTAACATACTTCTTATTATACGTGCACATTTGGTTGATCATGGTATCTTTCCTAGCTCAAAAACTTGCTTGGAATATATCTAGAATTTATGGATGTCCCTTGTTCAGAAATCCCCACCCACGAATGTGGAGCACTCTCAAACTGATACCTTTCAGCGGGACTTCACCACATCCTAAAATGTTTACACTACACAAAGGTTTCTAAATAAGCTATCCAGAACAAAGCTCTGAGAGCTCTATACAAGAGGGTGAGCGCTATATCTTCTGCATTACAAACAGGGAAATTAAAGCAAATGATGATGAAGTGATCATAGACTCACAGAATGGCCTGGGTTGAAAAGGACCACAATGATCATCTGGTTTCAACCCCCTGCCATGTGCAGGGTCGCCAACCACCAGACCAGGCTGCCCAGAGCCACATCCAGCCTGGCCTTGAATGCCTCCAGGGATGGGGCATCCACAACCTCCTTGGGCAACCTGTTCCAGTGTGCCACAACCCCCTGGGGCTCAGTATGGCCAACTTGAACCAGCATCTTCTAACAGCCAGCTGCAAAGTTTACCTATTAAACTCGATTTTACACAAGAAGAAATTACGGTTATTTCAAAGGTAGATTTATCACATCTGAAAGCACTGAAACATCAGAAGGAAAAGACCAGAATACTAGGTTTCACATGCAACAGCATCAGAGTCTCTCAACAGGTCCCTTGTTTGGGTCATGCATATTTAAACACACACAAAAGACAGACTGAAACTTTAATTCCCTGGCAAGGCAGGCAGGTGAAAAGGACCAGCTTCAATCAGTTTTCTACAGCTGTTGAAAGAAGCATGTCCTGCCATTTGTTATGTGCAGTGAAGCTGCTGGATCCACACTATACACGTGAACAAAAGAGTTCTGCATATTCTCTGTTGATTTGTCAACAGTATTTTAGAATATGGGCAGGGTCTGTGCATCACTTCCAAACGCTCTACAAGTGAACATGCTAGAAGAGTTACTGCAGCAGATGAAAGCACACCATCCATGAACAGGGACAAAACTCCCTAAGGCTAGGTTTAATCCGGCAATTTTGAAGGTGCATCCTTGGCTAGAGCACATTTACCATCTCTGTTGCTCTCTGAAGTTAAGCTGGTTTCCTCTGCAGCATGAAGATTGCTAACAGCAAATGCTTCAAATGAACAGCAAGATGGAGGTCAGCTAGTGAAAGAGTGATCCTGAGTAGAGATGCACTGAATTTAAAGATCCACTTAAAACCTCTCTTTCTGTACATTTTAAGAAGAAATTGCCCTAAGGGAAGTCACCCCATTCTACTTCTCTACTGGGTCAAAAAATGAAGTGAATTAAATATGTTTGTTCATAGTTTAGAGAAGCTGCCAGTGGACAAGCCACTCTTTGCACTGCTCTTTGTGATGCCCATGGGATCTCCTTTATTCTGCTCTTGTCCATTTCCGCTCATTATAAGACTTGTGCCCCAAGTGTTGTGTGCTGGTTGACAGAATGTGACCTGACCTGCAGTGGGTCTTCCTAAGTGACCTAAAAAGCGTGTGTAACTCAGACTTCTAAAAATTCAGTGCAACTGTAAGCCAAGTGCTAGAAATTGTAGATAATGAGCTATGCTGTTTGTTCATTTCTTTCTTATGTAATAATAAATATCTAATTATAACCATGGCCCTGTGGCCAGTCACTGCCAGGAATCCCCAAACAACCTGTCCTGGTGACAAGGACAGAGAAAACCAAATAATATTCACAATGTTGCATCTGAAATCTAATTTAACTAAGAAACCTCTATTAAGGCAAAAATGTCAGGTAGCTAACCCACTCCTTCGGGACAAACACATGAGTTTCAGTAGCTTTACATTCTTATTACTTTCACTTGCAGAACTAGACCTATGAACATTATTCTGTCCTACACTTTACAGAAGCGCTTCAGAAAAAGAAAGCTTACTACTACGCTCAAGAATGATTATAAAATTTGTTTGTAAATATTCTTAAGCAGCTATAAATACAAGGTAAATGATTAATACATGTTGAAATCTCTATGTTGGGATCACAGAATGGCACAAAAGCACTGTTATTTTTCTCTTTAAACGTTCTGTCCACCAGTCAAAGTGATTGATATTTCAGGATATGCTGATACACATTAGTTTAAGCAACCACAATGCATAGTTGGTTGCTATGAGCACTAAACTTATAGGTGGCATAGGAAGAATTTACCAGGATCCTAGCCAAGAGAAAAACCAACATCAGAGAATGATGCCTTCTTTAAAAAAAAAAAAAATTCCAACAAAGAGTTAGGACATATTCTCTCACCACACCAGCTGTTCCATCAGAATTTTTATTCTGTGTTACAATGTCAGCTGTAGTAGCCCGATAGATGTGAGGTTGCCCTCTTTTCCACCTGTTTTACGCAGAGACAGACATACATACAACCTGGTCTCAGCTGACCCCAGACCCTATGCTGCTGAGTTGGACCCAGCTGCGTTGAACCTTTTGATCCTTCTAGTAGCCAATCTGTCACCATCTGATCTTCCCAGCATCCAACTCATACCTACAGCAGCTTCAATAGCTGGCTCCTGAATATCCCATAAACCCTGAATAATCCCCAAACACTCTTCTCTCCATCCCACAGTGATCCCTAAAGTTCTGCAAGGAGTAATCTCCCTTGGTCTACAAGGTGATGGGCAGGTGCCTCCCCCACTGACACACTGTGATGGATGTCCCCCCAGCTCATGGCTGATGGCTGCCCCACGACAACCCTAGGAGGAGCCAAGATAGGAGTCTAATTCTCTGTCTGTGTTTTGGGATTTCCCTGCCTGCTGTTATGTCCCTGTGCTCCTTTGTGTGTACACAGATCAGCCTTTTATCTCACAACACAATATTATAAAACCTTATAACCAAGAGTCTCTTATTAGGTTCAAAGTAAAGATATCACAGGTAAATTTTGAATTCTTTTAATGATGTGTCTTAAAAAACCCAATGCCAGCACAATACATTTCTAGGGGAAAAAGTAGCCTGAATATAAAGCCAAGATTAAACTATTTTTAAGCTTCTTTCAAATACATTTGAAGCTGCAGTTGGTGAAAATTGCCAGAACTGATGCTCAGCCCAAGAACACAGTCCCAAATAAGAAGGCTGGTTGCACACCCTCATCCCCTGCAGTGTAAGGATCGCTCCGCAGCTCCAGCACTGCTCATTCCTCAGCAATGATTCACGCTAGTGACAAGGACATTTTCTTGTTCATACCTGAGACAGAGCAGTGCTGAGCAAGCTCACTGTGAGATCTATATAAGCAGTGACTTAAGGGCCAGAATGATGATTCAGAGCAGCAGCTCTTAAAAGCCAAAATGACCATCACTGTGCCAAAAATGAGGTAAATCCATGTAATGCACTACTCAGGCTTTCAACAGTCTGGAAGGTGAACAGGTAGCTGAGTCTCCTCAACATTAACAGTGGTGGCTATTATCCATTTCCATTCCTAGTGAGGATCTAAGCAGCTGGACTTCATCCCACTTTACTTACCACTGACACCACCTTAAATCGTACAAAGATTATATGGTCTCTTCCCTTGCATTAATTCAGTAGAGAAGACGCCATTCTTAACTGTAGTATATCACAGAGCAGTGAGCTGATGAGTGGTGGAGTCAGAATGGGGAGAGGCATGCTACGGTGCTTTCACAACAAAATAGTCATGAGAAACTTAAGATAAACCGTTCTGTGAAGAGTCCATCCTATACACAAGGCCCCTGAGCTTTGTCCCTTCCATCTCCCACCGCAGAGTAACTACACCTTTCTCCTGCAGAGCTGCATACGTATCCCATAATCACACAACTCTGAATGCATCACACATCTTCAGACTTCCATAAACATCACCTATATCTTTTTCATCCTCCCTTCAATAGCACAGAATCGTTCGCACTGGAAAGGATCCTTAAAGGCCATCTGGTCCAACTCTCCTGCAATGAACAGGGACGCCCACAGCTCCATCAGGTGCTCAGAGCCCCATCCAGCCTGACCTTGGATATCTCCAAGGACAGTGCATCCATCACCTCCCTGTGATGCAACCTGTGTTAGTGTCTCACCACCACTACTGTAAAAAACTTCGTTCTCAATATATTTATATGTATTTCCTTACGAAAGTAGGCAGGAGGAGCTCAGCATTTGTAAACAAACATAATCAAAGCAAAGCTAGAAATGAGTAGAACAGATTGTCTACACTGCTCAATATCTGATTTTTTACGCTAGCTTTGAGACAAAGATACATTTTTGGACATTAAAAAAAAGCTACCTAAAACAGCTTACTACGAAATATTACTGTGTGGACTCCTGAGATTTCACTCATTTTTCTTTGAGAAAAATACTTTCCAGAGTATCAAAATAGAGCAGATTCAAGAATTTACAGCTTCTCTTGGGAAGCATCGTCCTTGCTGAGATTTAAAACTTCAAGCAGCCCTCTCTAAAGCAGCGGTGTCAACCACGGTTCACCTAAATCACTTTCAATTCAGTAGCTATTGGAAATCTTTTTTGGCTAAGTGCAGCAATCAAATAAGCAAACAAAAAAAGACAGAAGGATAATGATGACCTTGATTAACAGAGAACAGTGATCCTGCATACCAATTCTTTCCCTAGTTATCCCTTTTTCTAATGGCCCTGTGAGAAGAGGAGATACAGAGACCTTCCCCCAGAGAAGATGGAGTCCAGGCACAAGCACCTCTTCTCCCTGAAGCTGGAAGCCAAGTTTTCTGGTCAGCAGCAGGAAGAAACAGCACTATGGGTGCTGTGCATGGGAGCAGAGGTCTGCTGGGAACCATCCCAAAGTACCTTTCACTTGATAGTACAGAGATTGAGAGGTCTAAGGACATCCTCAACAGTGTCAGCATACATTACACAAGCTTAAGTGTTTTGTTCAATACATTCAAACCACGGTTTTGCATTCCGATGCCACGTGTCAAAAGCGTGCAAGAAAACATCACTAACTGAAGCTGTCTAGGGAGGGAACAGGGAAGGAACTGTTTTTACCTCCTGACCATACAGTTCTGTTAAATAAAACGGTGCAGTGCTAGTCTGATCTACCAACCTTGTAAATTGCTCTGGAATCATCTAAACATCCTGAGAGTACAGGCAGCGGTGCTGGATTCCACCTGTTTCACAACACTGCAGAACCAGCATTAACATTTTTCAGCTCCAACTCTACCTCACCATCTCTCTGGATATTGGCCTTGGGATCCAACCACTATCAAAGTCAGGTGTGAAATGCTGTGTGTCACTACTGGGTAATGCTGCAACCACTATTCCAGTGATTTCAGGAGCCTCATCTGCTGTGTGTTCAGTGTGTGAGCACATGAAGGAGAGGTGTGCATGGGAAGTGAAGGACCCAGCTATCATGATAGGGAATGCGTTGACCAGGAGGCTCCATCTGCAAGGCTGCCAGATGGTGGCTGCCCTTCAGTCTTCTCTCCTGGAATCCAAAGGGTTATTTAGGCACTGCAAAGCGAAAGCTGCGTGTGCTATTAATAAAATACAAAATATGTGGAGAGGAGGGAGCGAAGGGATAAAAGGGTTGGAATAATAAGTTATTTTCAGTCAGTAGGGATGACCAGGCATAACTGACTCACCACTCTTTACTCTATCATTCCTGAACTATATTTATCAAATCCAGATAACAAATATACCATATTTTTTCCCCTGCCTGCCCAGCTTCCCATGCTTCATGTCTGCTCCACATACTCACATGAAATTTAGTTTTCAAAGGCATGTTACATGCTAGAAAGGAGAAAACATACTGTTTCTAGGCTTATTGTACACTGTTACTTATTTGTAAATGATGTTTCATGTAAGAGACAGGCTCTGACGCACTGGTACACAACTCATCAGCTCCACTGAGCTTCAACATGAATTTCCTGGCAAACGGACATGAAAATCATAATTATGTTTGAAATAAAGATAATTTACTGTACTGCAGTGAAATCCTTCTAGAAGCATCACATGCGGTCTGCCTTGTCAGAAGGTATCTTTGCAGAAAGACAAGTTTACATTCATCAAGAAAGATCTGAACAGCTGTTTGGTTGTTTGTTAAAACCAAAGAAGTTCAATTAGTCGTACAAGTACTTCAGTAAAGCTAAGCATCATAACAATTAAGCAAAAGTAAGGTATCATATAACCTTAAAATACATCCCATCTATATATAATGCATGAACAAACAACTCAAGCTGATTCTTATCTTGTAACACAACAGGCTATCCACCTAATTTCTCGGTTATTTGGTAGGCATTTGAAACCCCTGAGAATCTGAGAAAGAGGCAATCCATCCATGTGTATTTCTTTGCTCTCTGTCTAGATGAACAATCTCTCTGCAGCACCAATGGAATTCAGCATCAATCTCTGAAACCAAAACCATATCCTTACTGGAGGCAATCCAGTCCTGCTATAATCCAGCTGCTGCATCTGAAATTTCCACTGTCCTGCCGACAGGCCTCACTGAGTTAACAGTCAAACAAAACACTCTGGAACAGTTTACATACACAGCTGCCATACCAGTGATGTTCAGAATTGCAGGACATCACTGCTAGGTGAACAGTACAGCTGGCTTAAAGTCTGGGAGTTTTGGGAATAAAAAGTGATACGTTCCTAACGCTGTTAGGAACAGCAGTATGTATGAACTGTCACGTTGTAGCTTTCAGCATCCGAACTAAAGTACAAGCATTCAGTGGGCTGCCCTTCCCCATCTCCCTGTCCAAGTTATTTATTTCCTCTATGTCTTCCAAAGCTTTTGCTTATATTCTTTTCAAAGAACTTCTTTTTTTTACTTTTTTTTTAATAAATCTGGGATTAGGCAGGATGTAGAGTAGGAATTTCTCATGATTTTCTCACAGTTTTTAATGTTTTTCAAATTGTTTTAAATGCAGGACCATTAGACTCCAGCTGATCTGCAGACTGACCCTGCATTTTGAGTCTTGTCCTTTGTGAAGTCGTTGCAAAGTCAGCATGAGATGGAGCGTGAGGATTAGAACAAAATAATTCACCACAGATATTCAGAAGAAAGCAGATGTGGCAGGTGTTGCACAGTAATCAACGGATGAAAGTGTATCCTAACTTTTTAGGAATGCCACGGAGTTGTCACTTCTGGTCTGACCCTTAGTTTATACCAATGGAACGATGGCACTGAGTAGCATAACGTTATCCAACTGTATTGCAATGGTAGCAATAAATAAACGAGGGCTTCTACTGATTTACATTCAATCTCTTCTTTGATCAAGATAAAGGTTCAGCTTAATTGCCTTCCCTTACTTCTTCTCCCTTCTTAATTGCTACAGTCTGTTAACTCAGTGCATGCTGCTGTCTGTTCTTATCACTACCCAGAATCAGCCGCTAGAGAGTACTCTTTAGCTGCTCAGTGACCTTCTACTTTTAGACAAACTTGCCCTCTTCAAACTGTCCCCAGCATCACTCATGCTCACTGAGCCTCCAGGATCCCCAGCTGGAGCAACGTGGCATTAGAAATAAACTTCAATTGGAAGTCAGGCTACAGGTAGGCTAGATGATACACCCAGAGCCATTGTATCCAGGATACAGGAGAAGAAACTCAAAACACATTCAAACTTTTGAGAGATTCAGTATTACAAATATGGCCCGTACCAATCCAAAATAATTGATGAAAATGTACCCTGCAACAGAAATAGAATATAAACTAGACGCTGAAAAAACACCTGCTAGCAGCCACCTCAAATATTTGAATGGAGTGTTTCTACAGACATCCTGAGCCAATCTCTCCCATTTCATGCCTCACCGGTCTGTGCTATTGCCATTCTTGGTCACAGCGGTTTGTTTTCCTTTCAGTGCACAAAGCAAAAGGAATGCAGAACAGCACCAGCAGTCCGACAAGAAGGTACAATTTCAGCACAGAGAAAATCGTTAGGCTTATAACTTCCTTCTGATTGATACACAATAAAGCCGCATTATCCATTTGCTCCACCCTGTTTAAAACCCAGGGCAAGGATTTTGCTCTGAAAACATTTCACACACTACCTTTAGAGGAACTTCTGCCAAGAATGTGTGTTTTATGATCTAAATGTGCAGCTGAGGTATATTTACATAGAAACGAGCTCATCTATACATCTCAATAGGTGGTATCAGTCTAGGGCAGAGAGACACTTGGGCTTCAATTAACCAGCACAGCCTCTTGAATTAATCGACAAAACACAGCCTCTAACCTTATACACTCAGTTATTTAATGGAATTTAATCCCTTGAGATTCAACTCTAATACCACTAATTCCATTTCCAGGTTTTTTTCCCCTGTTGACCAACAAAAAAAAACATAGACCCCCCTAAACACAAAAGTGTACAGCACTGCAAATAACAGGCATGCAGGCCCATGACTGCATGCACTGAGAGATATGAACGTATTGTACCCAATCCCCTGGTGCTAAAACAGTTTCCACCAGACCACAACACACAAGTGGACAAATCTCATTAAATTTAATCAGCCCGGTACTTGGGGGAGCCATCTTAATCAGTAAGGGATTTAATGAAAAGCCGCAACTCCTATGAATAGTCTTTAATTACGACTGACTAATATTTATCCACAAAGAAGAATTTGTTTCAGGATTAGTCTGAGGACCTGGAAGAAGCCAAAGACATCAATTTAATAATGGAATGCCTAATTAAAGTATAATGGAAACCTAATTGTGATATGCTGCTTTGTAGCGCACATGATTTATTTAGAACAATTGCTTTTCACTGGGCTCATTAGGGAAAGTTAAACAAAACACAATGGTAAAAAAGAAAAGGGAAAAACAGACAAACTGGAACTTCGACGATGATTATAATCAGCTGATGAAAGATAGTGACATGCTTGTCAGATAAAGCACTGCCATGCCTTCGCAGACTGTGGTTAAAAATGTTTTAAAAGAGTAATAATGATTACACAGTTCCTTTTCTCCCTAACAACATGGGATCAGACCCAAGCCCTACTGCAGCTACTCGGTGGAGCTCCACTGTTGCAAAAGAAGCCATCAAGTTGAAGGGTCTTTGGACTCTCCTCAGTCAGAGTAACCTCATGTAACACACACACCCTCATAGAATCATAGAATGGCTTGGGTTGGAAGGGACCTCAAGAATCATCAAGCTCCAACCCCCCTGCTGCAGGTAGGGCCACCAACTTCCATATCTAATACTAGACCAGGCTGCCCAGGGCCCCATCCAACCTGGCCTTGAACACCTCCAGGGACGGAGCACGCACAGCCTCTTTGGGCAGCCTGTTCCAACCTCACCACTCTCTCTGTAAAGAACTTCCCCCTGACATCCAACATAAATCTTCCCTTCTGCTATGGCAGAAATAAGAAGATTAGCTTATGGTTTTGTACCAACTACTGCTGTTCATAGGGATGCTTTGGAAAATTATGCCAGTCAATCCTTCAAATGAAAATGAGAAAAGATTGCAGAGTGCCGACACAGACATTCCCATGTCTAGATGGATGCTGACTTCTCAGTACCCATCTTTGTACTTCCATGTATGTGATGCTATCAGTCTGCCAGTCTGAGAAGTAAAACCCACTTCTTATCTCAAGCAAAAGTACGATGTGGGGTCAGCGGTTCATCTTCAGATCTGGTCTCATTATTTCCACAGTGAGCCTGAGAAAGACCATGCATCCCAGTTCGCAATGATCCAGTATTGAGCCAAATGTAGCATTCTGCCCAAGGCAAGTAAGAACAGGTTGAGGTTAATAATCAATATGTTCAACCTTCTTGTTAAATCCATGGGTGACAGTGGTCTGCTCCTTTTTAATGCAAATCAGAAGGTAATCATAGAATAACCCAAGTTGGAAGAGACCCATACGGACCACTGAGTGCAACTCCTGGCCCTACACAGCACCACACAAAATTCACAGACCACAGGAGTCGTTTTGTGAGGCAGAAGATCACGGTGTGCCTTGCAGTGACTCCACAAGACAACCTACATCTTGTCTGTAGGCAGTGTAATTACTTTTGGTCTCTCTCCCACCACAGTTTTGATATTTTTTCATAGGTGGGTTGAGAACATAACATTTCAGTGCTGCCTGATCTGGAAGTGAGAAGGGTTGGAAAAGCAAAAAGCCGTGGTCTTGTAATCCCATGCTGGTAAGTGAAAGCAGTTGTTACTAACATTTTGAACATTGATTTTTGACACAAATATGAGTATGTACATAACTGATTCACACGGAACAAACCGAGGCAGTTCGGTTTATTTCACAGGACTTACAGAAAGAAAGTCCACTGCTGTCAACAGGCAATTGTTTTTCTAAAGCATTTTAATTTAGAGAAAAATGAAAGCCCCCAAGCTTCATGCAGCGCATTGAAAAGACAATGCTTAATTAAGGGAAGAATATTTGCCATCGCAGGAAATTCCTTTGAGCTGTGTTTTCCCTAAGGACACTTTGCTATAGGAAACAAACAGATCTAACACATTTGAGTTCAGAAACACTCTCCCTCAAGTTTTCCTGAACAATTTCTCAGCACAGCTCCCCACGCTTACCAATGCAAGCACAAAAGGCATCACATGGCCCTTATTCCAAAACTTCTTCCACTCTGAGATCTTGAATCACACTGGAGAAGCAAATGGAGAGACGTGAAACACACATATCAGTAATAGATCTCAGAAAACTCCACTTTCCTTGGTTGTAACTTGTTTTTTTTTCCTTCTAGTGCTTGCATACATAACACAATCCACTATAACCAGCTTCCAGCTGCTGATGCCTTGCTAATCTGTCTCAATGCCCATGACTTGACATGAAAACAGCTAATCAAACTTACTGTTTGCCCTATGGACACAACAAGGTATGCAGACCTTCAGCCATGATGGAAAGGCCAAAAGCCCTCTGGGCCATGCGCAAATGCCACCATGCCTCTGCCCTGGAAGAAGGAAGGTCAGGGGAGTGAACTGGCTCAGGGCTGGTGGAATCACTGCTTAGAGCTCTGATCTGCCTGCAGGAAGGCTTCACATGGCACAGAACTTATTTAACAGCCAGATACAACTGGATGTCTCCCTTTTTCCAGCCCAATAGGAAGGAGAAAGACTATGCTTACAAATGAGAACAAAGAAATTGCCACAGGTTCCTATGACACATCAACAAAGGTGGGAGAAAAGTCTGATTTTATCTGAAGAGCATCTACCATCTGAGGAACAGCTTATACTAAACTTTTCAAGGGTTGCAAAATGATAAAGCACCGGTTGGTCTTTTGCAAATAAATGATGGGGTGATGAAAAATCCACTGCAACTTAACTGAATTCATAGACAGCTTAACTGTAAGAGGTACTTGGTAGAAACTGAGCTTGCCCAGCAAGACAAAAGAACTTCAGCTGCTTTGCTGTATATGGAAAACATGACAAATGAATGCTGAAACCCAAAGCCAACCCATCATCTCAGTATGTTTTCTGCCTAAGCAACAGTGACAAAAACAAACTCCCAACAACTCCTCCAAATACACTACCTTCTGAAAGCAAACAAAAGAAACAATAAGCAATCACAGCATGAATACCTCTGCAAAAACACAGTTAGTGGCCAAGACAAAGGAAATGCAAAACAAAGTGAGACCTAATATTTTTCTTCTCCCAAAGCAATGTCAACCTACAGTCATAGTTTCGTTAAGTGATGAAAGCAATTTTAACTGTGGTGGTTCATGGTAGAAATGGCATTTCAAATATCAAAGCTGACAACAAAATTTATTCAGCAAGCTGACAATTTCTGTTTAAACACCTGTAGTGACACATGTTTAAGTGTACTGAAGCTGAAGCATTCTTTGGTTAGTTTATAAGATATATTGTACGTCAGATTAAAAAACAGTGTTAGAAGAGTGAACACGCTGCTGTAATAATAGTCAGTATCACAGAAAGACTACAAAATGGAGTATTTTTCTAGGTCGACTTGCATTCTGAGAAGTCATCATAACATCACTTCATTCTCACCAACTGCAGACATGAATGAATAATTCCGTTGGTAGAGTAAAACTCTGGCACACACCGGCAATTTAAACTGACTGGTACAGTGAGTTATGCTGCTGTCTGTGATGAAACAACTTCATCGACAACAGCCCCAGATGGAAATGAATTGGCTTTTGTCCATCGGTCTTCGTTGACTTTCTAAAACTTCTTCACTGATATGAGCAATACACCCTCAAAGACAGACGCAGTTGTTTGATACGGCCGTATCTACGCTCCTCTCCCAGCCACAAGTGTGCCACAAGAGCTACCTGACTGCGCACGGCATTCCTGAGACATGCAGCTCAGTAATCACCAATGGCTCTTGAGAAGTCCAGACCCTGCACCTTAGTTTCAACATCTGCAACAGAAATATAAATTACATCTATCTATAAATAGCATAGACATACTGAAACAGAATTAGCTTGTGTAACGCTTTGAAGAACATGATTACTCAGATTCTTCCACAACAAGACGGGATTTGAAAACTGATGAAAAGTCTGTCATTTTGTCCCGACAGAATCCTGAGAGAATGCTGACACTACAGTTGATCTATGTAAGAAATTCTGGTTTACTTTACCACGCTTCCTCCATGGGATCTTTCATCTGAGATGGTAAGCCAGTAACAATACCTGCCTCCTTTTTGAATACCAAAAAGGGGAACAGCATAACAAATGCCACTAAATGCAAGATGCCCTGAATTCTTGATTCTTAAGTATACATTCTCAACAGGCTGTTTTAAGAAAATATTTACTTTTCGGTTGTTATGGTGATCTCTTCACAGCAGTTTATAAAAATAGAAATGGCTAAAAATAAAAAATAAAAAATCCAAAGAAACCTAAGGAACTAAAAAGGGAATATGGCATGCAGATTTGTTTGGTTCAGAATAAATCTGCATATAGTGTCTTGCAGCAGCACGCTTTACAAAGGGAATTAAAGCCATGAAATTAACATTTTAATGAAGCAGAGAGACCATTGACGTCAGGACTACTCACTGATTGCTGCTTCCAGGTGGCCTAATGAGATGAAAATGAAGTTTATATCTTCAGCTAGTCTAAGCCAGGCTTGTTTTGTGACTGTGATTGAATTTAAATGAGAAGATACTGCTGTGTACAAACAAGTCTAGGCTGGTAAGTAGCCTTATCAAATCTAGGCATAATAAATGCTTGGTTTAAAATATTTTATGTTAAGGAAAGAGATTTCATTATTACTTTCGTAATTCAAAATAAATGCAAAGCCAAAGTTTTACCATTAATTCTATAGAAAGCCACCAGAGCTTTTGTATTGGTTGCTCCAGGAATCCCCATACAAAATTTTTACTGCAAGATGTGCTTGTTTATCTATCAAGAAGAAAAAAACATTCTGGATTCCAATGGTAAAGCAGGAAATCATAAATCTAGTGTAGTAACTCATACTGTGACTTTTTTTGGCAGCAGAGGCATTTAGACATTGAGGTCAACTGATGGAAATGCAAGTCCACCATATACTGTGAAACACTCTTGAAAAGGAATTAGTGCATGCCATCAATTCCATGTTCCTAAGTGCCACTGAAAGAGTGCATTTCACTTTCTGCCTTCACTGTATGCAGTGAATAGACATGCATAAATATTGTCCATTATTTCCCATTAGAGTAATGAATCAACATTGGTTTTACTCTAAATATAATATTTCTACTTAGAGAATGAAATAACCATAATGATGGGGACATTCGCTCAGAATTTCTGTGAAATCCTGTGAAGAAGTTTAGTATCTTTTCCACTTCCCACCACTGATACAATACTGAAAAGCAAATACAAATAAATAAAATAAATCTAATTCTCACTCTGTTCTTATTCATACATCTGACTTCCACAGTCCAAATTCTCATTTCATAAGATGTCTTGACACAAAGCCTGCTGCAAGTGGTATAATTGCTCAGTACTAGAGAATAGAGCAGGGCAGGAGAAATGCAGAAAACACAGAACTGATCCTCCAAACTCAGCTCTTCTCCTGAGTCTTTAACCTAGAGCTAAAGAACAGCAAGGAGAGGACATTTTATTTCCCTTGCTTGGAAGGATATCAAGGACCACTCACCATGCCCTGCCATGGGAATGCTGGAGCAGGAGGAACAGCTGGCAAACACAGATTTGTGATGCTTGTGTGTCACCAGCAGAATGACCCACGTTCTTGTGGGCAAGTAAACACATCTGATCAGAACTGCCACCTGGCCCCTAGGACAGCCTTGGATTTGCTGTTTGCATTATTTGTACTATTGAGCTGACTGACCTGGACAAAGGGCTGGGTACCAACCTGCACGTTCAGTATGCTACAGAATTAGAAACGCAACCTGTTAAGCATGGCAGCAAATATCTTTCTGTCCAAAAGCTAGCTGTTTGTAAACTACTTTTATTCTTAGGATGCTGATGACACGGCTAACCCAAACCAGTAGTAATCCATCTCAAAAGAAGTGAGCTTGCTTGACCACTGCCTCCCAGTGAGTGCTCCCAACACTCCTTGGTGAGCCCTTGCAGCAGATGGAGCCAGCAGAAGCTAGTCCTGCCTGTCCTTCATTCACTAAATAGGATCGGCACTCTGTTTCCCCTCCATCCAAGAGGTGGGTGTAGGCATGTCTTCTTGGGGCAGGAGACCCAACCTGCAGCTCACAGCTGCTGTGTTGGTAAGATACAAAAACAAGATTACTCAGAACACAGCGTCCTCCTGTAATTTGTATGAATTCTGGGCCAAGGGTTGGAACATTTTTTCTTCATTATTCTACCGTTGCCTAGTGCGGCATTTTCCTCTGTTAGCTGCTATTACCTCGAACAGCATCTGGAAAAAGTTAGGTAGCCAGAAGAGAGTAACAGACATGAGCTCAGTGTGTTCCCAAGACCTGATTTTCAGAGATACAACACACCTGCAGTTTCAGCAAATACACTGCAGAGTTAAAGGGCTCAAAGGTTTCTGAAAAAAAAGAAAAAGAAAAGAAAAAAAAAAAAGCCCATGATGATTAAACCCACTCAGCAAGTATGCCCCTGCTTTCTACACACCAGCTAAATGCTCTGGAGGCTTGTGAACGTTTGCTCCAAGCATGGATTGCAGTACTTCATCCTAGGAGGTGACGAAGACATGAATAACCTCAGCAAGATCTACATCCGAGGAGGATGCTCACAAATTCCTGGCTAGCAACAGATGGAAAAAACAAAGGCATGGAACCGCAGCTGCTCCTTTTTTGAAATGGTGAAGGATCCAGGAGAACTTTTGGGCTGCAAGCTTCAGCAGAAGCAAGCAGCACACCCTCCCAACTCTCCCTGGAAGAGCAGGCACTAACTGAGCTTTGCCAGATAAATGCTCTCTGCCCATCAGCTAGACACAGTGCTGCCATTCAGATCCAAAGTTCTTCATCACCAACAAAGCACAAAATTGTTTTGACTATGGAAGAGGTACGTGCCTTGCATGCTTTAGCACAAACAACTCCAAGACAGGTGAGAATAAAACAATTGTGCTGTATAAAAACTGAAGTGAAACTGTGGTTTTCAGCACTTCTTAGTCTCTCCCTCAGCACCCTGATGCATTCATTTATCTAGAGCAGCAACAACTTCAACAGATTGCTGAAACTACAAGCTCCCAGACAATCACACTATGTGTCACTCTCCACCATCAGTCAGTTCTCCGTGCTTGACAACCTCACACACTTAAGAAATTGGGCAGTACCTCAGAAGAACAGAAGGAAGCCAGGCCTACACGACCTTCTCCAGATGTGCACAGACTTAAACATCTGGATATCCACGTTCGAATTTTGCAGAGCTCACCTTGAAAACAGAATTGTAAGTAGAGGCATTTCTTAAGTTTCTCACTCCTCTGAACTAGCAAAAAAAGTCAGAAATGGCTTCAATTTATAATTTATTATTATTGTTATTATTATTATTTGAGAGAGGAGGTTTGGTTTTTTTTCTTTCTTAAATTTGAGTTTCTGTGTTTTGTTACAGCAATTTCAAGATGTTTCCTGCCTCCCATCACTCACCCAGCTCTTTCAGGATGATTTTAAGCGATAAGGAGCTCACAAACACCCATCTTTCTTATTTCCATACAAGATCCATAAAGCCACTTTGATGACACACTATTAGGCAGTACTGTCTTTAGTAAGTACTGCATTTTAAGCTGTTCAGTTTCAAAATAAGAATTTCTACTGAATGCTTAATGCATACATTTGTAAACTGACAGATCAAACAGTGCTAAAATTTGATGCAATGTAATTACTTCTGTTAGAGAAAATGCTGTTGAAACAGAGTAAACACATTTGTTGAGAAAATTAAAAATAGCCCACAGTACATCAAATACTGTTCCTGAGACAAGACTTTGCATCATCCTTTAGTCTTGCTTCCCTGACTTTTCACTGCCTTACAAATGGCAAAGTGCTTGACCAGAGAATTAATTGCAGAGACAAAAATAATACTGAATCCCATCACGGGCTGTTGATAAGAAACCATGTCAGGTACCTATTCCATAATAAAGCTCTGAGTAAACGTCCCTGAAAAGAACCTGGTTCAGTTAAAGAAAGACTTGACACGAAAATGGCATAAAAATAACAGTCTTCAACAAGACGGGGCACTTTCTTCTATGACTCTTGCTACAGTAAAAGGATTTATAAATGGTAGCTAACATATTTTCCCAAAACAAAGTTGCAGTTTGTTCATTTAATGTCTGGAATTTACAGGATATTTTAGGAGATAGGTGCATGTTCTCCGTACATAATAAGTACAAAACCCATGCGTGCTTAAACCTGTCTAATTATCTTTTCTACCTTTATGAAACGCATCTAGAATTTCCATCCTAAATTACACACAAGATTCTTTATTATAAACGATGTGACTCACCCATGTAAATGTAATCTGCCGAGAACTGCTTACTGTAGTCAACTGTATGGCAGGCACATTGCTGGCAACATCGTATGTCGATCACCTCAGTCTCTCCTCTCCCACCCACCACCCTACTTTCCGAAGTGGTAAAGCTGAATGATGTTGTTATGCTGCATTCTGGGAAAACCTGAGCACAGTACAGAACAATTCTATATGAAAAATATCATATTCTAGGAAGGATTTATATCTCTTTGTGTGGTTGTTGTGTATTCGCTGTGTTTAGCAGATACGAATCAAACACGCTAGTCCTGGTTGAGACCTGTACGAGGTTATTATAGTGCCATTCTTTATAAAGACTTTCAGTTTTATGGATGAATCTCAAGACCGTTCAAATGGATTATAGGGACTCCTCTTACTAGGGCAAGTGGACGTGATTTACATTAAAAATATCCATGCTGGCTGCTGAAAAAGCTTCCTTCAGACATTTAAATAGCTCCCGCGGTGTTTCACTGATTGCTTCTGAAAATTAGCTTCTTGGTGTAGTAGATCCACTTATTTCTGTTGCTTAACTAAGGTAATCAACAGTTTAAAGATGTCATATTCAAGCAAATCCGTAGCTTGTATTTTTCCATTTCTTAAGTAGAAACACTGTCACAAAATGATAGGTTCACTTCTTGTTTCATGCACAGAATTGCAATTAAATGTCAACCTCATGCAGTTATAGGTGAAATCATCCAAGTTCTATATTTTAGTCCAAAACAGAAAGGGAGTATTTGGAAAAATGTAAAATAGAATGCAGACAATTTGAAATGAGGCTGACAAGAGAATAAGGGTACTGAATTTGGGTCCAATTCTTCGTTCCATACCTACATGGCCTTGTATGCCCAGTGAATGAAGGAGACCTCCAGCCAGGCACTGCACAGCAAGATGTCTGATTTTGGTTTAGAGAGAAAAGCTCTGACACATTTAACTTCCTTGGGCATTCTGAAAGTAATTTTTCCATATAGCAAAGACTAAATTAGAGCCTAAAAAGAATTAAGTCAAGTATTTGAAGCTTACTAATAAAAATATCAACTCCTGATATGATACTGTACATATACATATATGTACATATATCGCTGTACATTTATACATGCATGTTTTTAAAAAGCAGGTTTTAGGCTTTTCTTTTTGTTTTCAAGTAAAAAACAGAAAGTGTCTGCTGACAGCATTCTATTAAATCTGCAAAATCCATCTGGTGGAAAAATATGATAAAACAAAAATCAAGCATGTTTGTTTGACTGTACTGGGTAAGTAATAAAAATATATTGTGCTTCAACATGTTTGAAAGAAAGAAGATGCCTGCAGAAGATGTATTACATAAAGAATGCTGTTTGGATTTCATCTAAATTACATATTTTTATTTTCAGAAACCTAATGCACTAACAGTGCTGAAATCAGATTTGCATTGCTTGCCCTGTGTATTTGTGCAGTCCCTTGACCACAAATGAAATTGCTAGATTAGGATCTAAAATTTAAAGGACCTTCTTTAACCTCTTATGCCCATGTATTCATATGTACAGGCACCAGTGCCTTGAACAATTTACAGCCCCTCTGCGTATGCTTATTCATTTTCACTGAGCCACCTATACCTTTCATTTCTCCTTATTTCCTGCAATCCACAAATCACATTCTGTGCAAGCAAAGGAAGCCATAAAGTGGCCAAATAAGATTGCTGAGACAGTAAGTGAATAACAGAAGCACCACATTATACAACAGAATATTATATAATATGTTATTCTCTTCTCACAAATATCACTTGATTTTCTTAGGCACACTAATACAGAATGAGGAATACAGACCCAATGTCACTTTTTTGTTTGTACGTGCTACTGCTGTATCTGGATGCAAGGCAAGTGAGTGCACAAATCTGAGTCCATTTTGAAAAATACATCTTTGTTCACCTACCTACATCAAGCTAGACCCCCACAACAACCCCAGGCAACAGGCTTGGGGCAGAGCGGCTGGAAGACTGCAGAGGATAAAGACCTGGGGGTACTGGTTGATGCTCAGCAGAACACGAGCCAGCAGTGTGCCCAGGTGGCCAAGAAGGCCAATGGCATTCTGGCTTGTATTAGAAACAGTGCAGCAAGCAGGTGTTTTAGGTTGTATCTTACAGTCTGTCTTTAAGCTTGTACTAAAAAGTGATCATACCACATTTTCATGCTATTTGATGCTGATATGCAGATCCTGAATTTTATTAATGGAATTTAGTGTGATCAGAATCCCAGTAGGGTACGCTGACATTACTCTCCCTCCACCCGAAGTGTTCTCCAGTCAATAAACAGGAAAAACTACTGAAGAACTGATACCATCATAAGCTGCAGACACGTATATCCCTGCAAACTTCCAGCTTACAATACCAACAGCTGCAGGGGAAAAAAAAAAAGGAACATTTCATAATAAGATTTTAAAAAGCACTCTTAACAATTCAACAGTTTCTGGTTGAGAAGCATCCATTCCTCAATATCCATGTACAAAACTATCAGAAACAAAAGACAGATGTCACGCTGCAGATGGTGCGGCATGCAAAAAACATCCATTTTTACATCTACCAACATACAACTGAGGGGGTGTGCAGGAGGTGTCATCCTCTTGCCAAGTGGATAGAGAAGAATTTCAATATGGGATGTGTCCAGAGATAGAGGTCAGAGAGAAGAAAAAGGAGAAAAGGTCACATTCAAGCTTTTAATAGACAATAATATTTTCTGGAGGATATAATTCCAAAACTATTTGGCAAAACTTCAGGACATCCATCAGCACAAGCAAAATGAGGGTCAGTTGGCTATTTTGTGAAATATTGAGCATTTTATGAGTCATAAATTTAAAAAATGTGGATATGCTAAATTTACTTCACTCCCAAGTCACACCCTTTTTTGGTAACCTCTATCCATGATATTCTTTAATGCATCAATAATGGGAATCCAAAAAAACTAAACTCGGAGGAATTAAGACTGAATAAAAACAGACAATACACAAATACTGAAGTCCCATTTAAGGTAACAAAAGAATAGAGAAAAAACTCCAGACACACACCACAAAAAAAAGCAGATATGTCATTTTTCTTACAGAGTTGTAAGTGAAGATAGGAGAACCAACATTTCATATAGTTTAAAAAAGAATCAGGATCTTGGGAGTACTTTTGCTAACCAACGGTAGACATTTTGTAGCTAGTTTACTTGAAATCTCATTTTTTTAAACTGAACTGTTTCCCCACATACTCCATACAAAATCCTAGAGGAGGAGAGCTCAGATTGAGTCCCTCCAGTCTACCTACCCACAAAGTCACTGCCACAGCATACAAAAGCAAATTCTGCTGAACACACATTTGTAGCATATACAAATCTATGTCTCTCAAAAACAAAACAGTAATGACTTAAGTTGAACACAGTAGAAGGTTTCAAGTATTTACTTCTTTATGTGATTCACAGTTGGGCTGGGTATTACATAATTTCTTTGCTCCTTGAATCTTTCCCTGAAGCAGCTGCTGAAGAACATACCAGATGTTTGAATGCAATGACTGTCAGGTTTTGCCTACCAAGTTACTTCCCTCTAAAAAAAAAGCCTCAGCAGTACTCTCCGAAGTCTTCTCAAATCTGATCCTTTGCTTGGATTTCAGTATGAACTCGAGCACAGTTTCAGCAGGCAGTGTTCTGTTTCCCAAAGTCTCCACGTTGAGCACAGGGCTCCCTATTAGCCCATCTCTTTGTGCTATTCTGTTTGATGCCTCATCTTTTTATTTTGACTGTGAACTGTTTGGTTCCACATTTAATCCTGCAGCGGAATGGAGGAAAAACCACCGCCACATAAAGAACAGTGTAATGGCCCCCAGATGCACCACGCTTTACAGGAGTTATTGAGATGAGGAGTGGGAAGACCAACCAGTTTGCAAAGGGCTTCACAGACACATTTTACTGCAATTTGAAATCAGACCTGGACGAAAGACAGTGGAGAAAGGACAATCTGTAGATTCCAGTACTTTTAGAACATAAAAATTAGCTTGAAGAAAACAGCTGGGTGGAGTAGCAGAGAGGGGGAAGCAAGATCCAGTTCAAGAAGCCACTAATACATGCTTTAACTTAACCAAACACTTGTATGTTCCCTTTCCTAAAGAATAAGAGAGAAAAAGGAGGAAAAAATGATAAACAGAACTGAAACTGGCAAAAAGCCATTTTCCCAAGCAAAATCTTCATGTAAGAAACAGTATCAAAACCTTTGATGGATTAACAGACTTTAAAAGACACTGTTCTGAGGAAGCCCTTCTGTGGCTGAGGCTTTGCATTTCAAGTTTCTTCAAAGAAACAAAAGTAATGGCAGTCTGTTTTGAAAATTCAGAGGAAAACAAGGGTTCTCACTGTTCTTCAAGGATGAGTTAGCTTCTCTTCTGTTGCATTTCAAAAACTGCAACTGCTGGTAAAGCTACCAAACAGTCTCATTAAAGTACATGAGGTTATGTCATTTCTCTTGAAGGATTTTTGTTTTTCTGGTGTGGAGAGGATCATTTAAAGATTATCAGCCATCTCAAATGAAATACAGAATGGCATAAACCAAGTCACAACTTTATCATACTCGATTCTTCATGTGATTACAATACATAGGCTACTGCTTTCTTACTAATTTCAAGTTAAATGTTGTTATCTAAAGGATAATATCCACAAAGGGTAGAATATTTTGTTTCCTTTGTTCTTGCTCCTGTTGTTTAACAAACAGGAGAAATTACATCATATAATATCTGTAATATTTGTAAAGGAAATAACGTGCATAAAATGACAACAAGTGATGATTCTTTGCAATGTTGTTAAGAATCTTTTAGTGTTACTAGTACAGTCATTTTCCAAAAGAAGCAACCTGGAAATGCAGACTACCAGTATTTTAACCAAGGTATTTTATACCAAGAACACTGCTTTTGTTAAGCTTAAAAAAAAATTCCAAAGGATATCTTAACAAAGGGAAAATATTTAACTGCTCCTGGCTTTTCCTTTGAATTCTATCAATAAGATACAAAGAATTGAAAAGTAGTAATGTTTGACACCTAATATCCAAGACTGACTTTTAATGAATTAATGTTTTTTCTTCTATTAATCCAAATAAACTATTAAATTCTCAGCAACCTCCAGCCCACATACAAGAAATACCAGATAATACCAAATTTCAGGAGATTTCAGTCAAGTGGAGCAAGAAAGGCCAGTATCCCAGAAAATGGTAAAGGGGTCAGATTTACCAATTTATTTTGCAGTCTAGAGGATGTGTGAGTACAAGGAGGAGGTGCTGGGGAGGCCTGGACTTGCCAGATGCCTGCCTCCACCAAAGTCAAGAAGTAAACCAGCCCTCAGACTCTTCAGGTATGTCAAACTGAGTCAGGTATCCACTTATATCTGTGAGGATTAATTATTTTTCTTTTGTCACCTGGCCCAACTGCCCTGCTGCTTATGTTAAGCTGTAGTAATTAATCTGACATTGGCATTAAAATGAAATGGCTCCCAGACTCTGGCATGCCATGGCTCCTTCTTCCCCCACTACCACTGTTATGACACAAGCATTTGCAGGCCAAGTAGTGAATCATATAAAAAAAAAAATCACCACTTGAAAAAAAAAAAATTCTTTTCCTGTATTTTTCCCTGGTGGCAATGCTGTTTTAAACATACATAAATCTGCAGTGCTGGTTACAGAGACTGCACGGAATAAAATTCCCTTCCATCATCTCTCCCTGAGTTGTGCAACTGGTTAAGAAGCAAACTAACTTGAGAACTGCCTCCTGCTTTGTTTTACTGAAGTTCAGCTGGAAAATAAAATCCTGAACTTCCACAGCGCAAACCCAAACATTTTGGTTATAATAAATGCATCCTCAGTTATGTGAAAATACTTGACTGGATGTAAAACAGCAAAGATTTTTGTAGTTCAACTGAGCACCCAGCTAAGGATCCAGTCTTGAAAAAGCAGGAAAGAAGCAAACTGAAAAACAGAAAAGCAGCAGATCTTCCCTTGTGTCAGTGACAGCTGCATTCATCTTGGAAAGGAGCAAAATAACTTCACCCATAAAGGGTAAGATGTTATTAGTAATAAAATTCTTCACATTCTTTTCACAAAAAGACATTTCATATTGCAAGATGATATCCTAACAAACTAGCCTTAGATGGTTGGATTGAGTCTGCACAGCATAATGCCAACATATCATACATTCTCCTGATCAAGCAAAAATCAAAGTAGGACAAGTTGTCCAGTCCAAATTGGGTTATTTGGTCTAAAAATAAAGTTCCTGAACACCAATTTTATGTTATTATGAAACAACTCAGACAGCAACAGCCAATTTCTTTTCCTGCAAAGCCGTGTAGGTACCTCCACATTACAATTTACCATGTCTCTCATTACAATACCCTACTGTAATTGTTATGTAGACCATTGTGTTTAAACCACTTGGACTGAAGTGGTTTAAATTTCCAGCCTCTTTTAGCCTCAGATTAATTTAGCTGATGGGAAGAAAGCGTACCACAATCACAGCTAAGCAATTCAGCTATATTAAAGACTAAGGTTATGGAAAAGATGGCCTTGTAACTTAAAAAGTCATTAAAAAAAAAAAATAAAATCAGATGCTTTCTTCTTTGGAGAGGACAAACATCTCCAAACCCTAGAACTGGGACTTAAAGTTTGGCAGGAGATGGTATTTTTGTTAGTAATACGCTTTTTGCCAACTCCCAAGAAAACATCCCAAATTTGGCCAACAACTACGAGCCTTTGAAGTATCTTAATTTTGCACACATTCAGCAAGCATTTTATAAAGTCTATAGCTGAATTTAAGAAGAATCTGTCCTTGTTGAGTATTCCCAACTTCTAGCCTTCAGTTCATGCACCACTCCCTGCAAGTCAAAAAAACATGCTACAACCCCATATCTTCCTGAGTGTGACCACCCACGTAGCATGGGGAAGGAGACAGCCTGATTCAAATATGAAGGGGACAACTATGTGATAGCTCTTGGAAGAGAATTTGGTAATCAAAGAAACGACACAGACTGAGGAAGGATGGCGGCAATGTCTGTTGTGTGACCATCTGTTGATTTAGCATTTAAAAATATTTCAGAATAACATAAAACATACTAGTAGTAAAGAACATTAGGTTGTAAAGTTCAATACTGAGATGTAGGAAAACGCCAGATTTAAGGTCATCTCTGACTGTACAATGGACATTATCTTTTGTTCCATGATGATATACTACTTTGCCCCAAGATCTGAACTTGCAGTGAGTCAGGGTTATGTAACAACAGATTGCAGGAGCTTTGCTTCGCTTGCTGCATGACCAGAAAAGTCTGCAGAGAACAAAACACAGTGTGTGTGGCGGAAATGGAACAAGCTCAACTTTAGGAGTCTCAACTCAATCTCAGCTCTAAATGATACTCTGAAGAAGTGTACACTATTTCTGCTTATTTCATAAACAGACTTTGTTCTCATCTTCTGATTTGGCTAACTGGAAGTTTCTAAGGTCAGTTTTACAGTGCTGCTGCTGCATTTCCAGATGCATCCAGCAGAAGCACTATGACTGAAAAAATAAACCCATAGGTATCTAAAACCAGGTAGCAGATTGACCTTAGTCTTGCTGGACTTCAAATTCAGACATGTATGAGATAAATACAGACACACTGAAAATAAATTCCTTTAAGAATATGAAGCACTTTCGTATTAGAGCAGCAAGCAGCAGAGATGCTTATAAGGAAATTCTGTTTTTGGAGAAGAGCTTGAATCTTGCAGCACTGGGGCCACACACTGAAGATGAGAAGAAAACAAAATATTTTGAAGTTGTTCCTTCAGTGAGTGCTCACATGAGGCAAAGGGCCCATGTGGGGAGAGAATGACATGCAATCATTTAGTTAAAGACCAACATCATCTCGTATATACACGTAAGGAAACCAAACTAAGATTCCACAAACAACTTTATGATGTTAGTGGACTTCTGAGTGCCAAATTTTCCAAGCATTCTGCTTTTTTTTTTTCCTCCTCTCTTCTTTAAATTTTGCTCATGCTGTTGGTTTCATCAGCATAAAATTACCAGTGCTCTAACAAATGGAATAAGACAGTTCTTTACCATTTAATGAGCCAGCAGTGTGCCCAGGTGACCAAGAAGGACCAACAGCACCCTGGTTTGTATCAGAAGTAGTGCAGCCAGCAGGAGCAGGGAGTTGATTGTCACCCTGTACTCAGCTCTGGTGAGGCTACATCTTGAGTACTGCATTCAGCGTTGGGCCCCTCACTACAAGAAAGACATTGAGGCCCTGGAACACGTTCAGAGAAGGGCAAAGAAGCTGTGAGGAACCTGGAGCACAAGTCTTATGAGGAGGAGCTGAGGGAACTGGGACTGTTTAGACTGGAGGAGGCTCAGGGGAGACCTTAATGCCCTCTACAAATGCCTGAAAGGAGGTTGTGGCGAGGTGGGGTTGGCCTCTTCTTCCAGTTAACAGCAATAGGACAAGAGGGAATGGCCTCAAGTTGCACTAGGTAGGTTCAGGTTGGATATTAGGAAAAATAACTCTCTGAAAGAGTGGCCAGACACTGGAATGGGCTGCCCAGGGAGGTGGTGGAGTCACTGTCCCTGGAGGCATTCAAGAAACATTTAGATGTGGTACTAAAGGAAATGGTTTACCAGGGCATGTTGGTGGTATGTGGACAGTGGTACTAGATGATCTTAGAGGTCTTTTCCAACCTTAATGATTCTGTTATTCTATACTGGATATTGAAAGATGATAAAGAAGTGAAATTTGGTCTCACTCTGAAAGAATACATTAAGCCTTCAGATACAAAGGTATTCATTAGCTTTTAAATACAAAGTCAAACCTGATCTGTGAAGAAACTCTCAAAGCTTCATAGCATTGCATAACCATACAGGCAAATGATTGTGTTCTGCATGACTGTGGCAGTGCATTCACCACAGATTAAGGAATCACTGTCTTACAGAAAGCTGAATGGTGGCTAAACTAATAAAACTCAAGAGTAGATCAGAAAGAAGGAATGGAAATGAATTTTCAGCTCCATGCTGAACATTCTGTCACAATAATTTACAGGTGCAGATCTAAATGCTTTGGAATATATATTTTAAAATTGAATAGTCATATTCTTATTAATGAAATCTGCCAAAGCAATCTGTTTTTTAACAGTCTCTGAAGTTTATTTACCAGTGCATATGTTAATATACGTTTAATAATTGTTTTATTATCCTCATCCTCAAAATCTTACAACATCAAGAAAGTTTTAAAAGCTCTGTATATAATCTGGCTCTGTAACTTTTCATATATTCAAGAACAATTCAGAAGCAAAATAAGAAAGTAGCATAAGTAATATGAGCTTATGGAGTCAGAATAAAAACTGACATGTATGCACTACTCAACTGCAGAAGATTAAAGATAAGTAGACCTTCTTTTGAAACTTCATCCATCTCCTCATATCTCAGCTTTTACTCTATGCTCAGTCTCCACAGATGAACTTCTTATATTCCAGATAAGACACCTCTTGTCTGAATTTTGGCTGGAGCTGTTCCCATAAGGGAACCTACATGGTTCAATCAGTCTTGGATTTGCACCATCCCCACCTACCTCTACCAGACCAGCCCATATGAGGAACGTGCCTCCATTGCTTCTGTAAAGTTTCTGAAATCATTTAGTTGTTATAAAATCTTGGCGTTAATCATAGAATATGCTGAGATGGAAAAGACCCATAAGGACCCACTGAGTCCAACTCCTGGCTTCACACAACACCAGTGAAAACCCAAAATCTATGTCTGAGAGCACTGTCCAAATGCTCCTAGAACTCCAGCAGCTCAGGGCCATGCCCACTGCCCTGGGCAGCCTGCTCCAAGCCCATCACCCTCAAGGGCAGAACTTTTCCCTAACCCCCTCTGCTCTTGATCAATTTCAAGACACATATCTAAACCAGTGATGAAAACATTCAAGAGAACTGCTCCTAAAATACAGCCCTGTGTGACCCCGCTAGTGACCGGCTGCCAGCCTGATGTAGCCCCATTTATTACAACCCTTTGGGCCTGACCCATCAGCCATCGCATCATGCCTTTGCCTAGCTGTATGCTGGGCATTTTGTCCAGAAGGATACTGTGAGAAACAGCATCAGAACAGTTGCTGAAATCAGAGATCACACCAACTGACTTCCCTTGGTCAACTAGGTAACTTATCTCGTCACAAAAGGAGATTGAGTTGGTTGTCCAGGACTTTCCCTTGTGAATCTGTGTTTGGCTGTGAACAATGACTGCATTAACTGCTTATCACACTGATTCAATGCTAGCCCCATTAATCACTGAAAGGGATAGATGGTGACACGACACCCAACACAGAATTAAATTAGCTTTTAGAAGGTGTACTTGTCTGACTGCTTCTGTACAAGACTATACTTTTGAAGACTACAATTTTAATATGTATAGAACATCTAATATACATATATAAAATATATATAAAATACCTACTCATGAAAAGAAGACTTAAGAAGAAAGGGTCTATTTCAAGCATAAGTTTGCTAGTTTGTTCTATTCAAATGCAAAACAGTGCTGCTGCTTATTATATTGCTACTTTCAAAATTGCTTAATTAACATAAAAATTAGGCTCTTCCTCTGCAAGCATCAAGCATTCGTGGTTAGCAATTTATGTATATTTAATATATTTCCATGTCACTATTAATTGCTAGATAATTATTCATGCAACTCTTACCATGTTTCAAGCAGTGAAACATAAGAAGACTTTATTCAACATCAAATTTCCATTCAACAGATGAGTAGTAATTTCCCACCTATCTTCACCTCTTCCATGTTTTGATACTTTTTTCTGATGTTTTACACATGAAGGCTATGCACATTTCATTTATTGAAGATACACCTCACAGGCATCCAGCCTATTCAAGTTAAACCAGCAATTCAACACAAGCGATGAATTGCTGACCTTCTCTCACCCCTTTTATACTACCTTTAATCCAAATCATA
>JAOWBP010052946.1:0-12020 GCA_028571105.1 Tragopan temminckii
TCTTTATCAACATAAATGAAACACTTGTCACTTTGTTATCTGAAGTTCACGGTCTCTCTTTTTACTGATTGAGCTTTCTGGCATATGAAAACATTGGCAGTAGTTCAGTCAGTTGGGTCAACTGTATTCAAATGTAATTCAAATGAGGCTCAGTGTATGTTTTCAAAATGTTCTTGTTTGGGGGGAACACCAAAACCTCAAAAGGAGGATTCCAGGGAAGCTTGTATTTATGTGAGCTAAGAAACAACCAATCTGGCTGTTGCCATGCCTAGATCTGCTTATAATATAGATATAGAGCCCTAATAACAGTATGCTGTGCTCTTGAAGTTCTGGTAGGAAAGAAGTACTTGAATTGTAGTACTAGAAATGTAGCATTCCTTTCTCTTTGTTTCAAATCAGCAGTACAGCTCTGGGCACTGAATTTCTCAGTTCTGAAACCCCATTACATGTATTTGTTTTGGAAAAGTCGTTTGATAGCTATAAATGTATTATAAATTTATAATTACTGGCTCACTAGCTGGCTCCATTGCCTCTGCCTTTGTCCAAATAATGAAAAATGTAGTTGAAGTAAGTTTGAAGTTCATATAGCAAAATAGAGATTTGATGGTTTGTTTTTTTTTTTCTATCACCAACCTGCAGTGACCCATGGGAAGCATTACTTTTTATTTACTGGGGAAGTCTTGACAGTCTTGAATTGAGTATAACAATACAGCCTAGTTGGGTATCTTTTTTTCTTGTCACAGTAGTCCAAAGGAGTTGCCAGCATTTATAAAACTGCCCCAATACAGGTTAATCTGCCCCAAACACTAAGCAGCGTCTCTAAGAGTTAAACTCCTTCTTGAACTATGATGTTTGTGCAAGTATTGCCCTTGTTAATCATGTTGTTTGACTTTTTCTGAAAGGGCAGCAAGACTTGTTTCTGAGCAGGAAGCATCTCCTCACACTGGTTTTAAAGCAAGGATTTCTGATTGTGCCTCATATTGGTCCTGACTGCTGAAATAGGTAACTTCTTGTCTTATGCTACCAGTTCCATTATGCTGTTGATGCTGGGAACTGTTTGCAATAGGTGGATGGAAACTACCAGACTACTTCAAAAGCCACAGTAAAAAAATATTTTTCAATGCTGACTGCACTCATAAAGAAGAGGGAGCGGTGGGGGAAGCTGGGATTACTGTCATAAAAGCTGCAAAGTCAATAACCACAGCAGCTGCCTCAACAAAGGGAGAAAAAATCTTTGTACAATGCCCTTCCATCCTCCAGGACTGAGAGGAGTGTTTCTCTTGGCATCACTTCATTTTCGGTGAAGTGCCAGGGGATGACTGTGAAATATGCCAGGACCTTTAGCCAGAGCCCAAGAGAACAGTTTTATTTTGTACAAGTAATTTGGGTGAAGGATTTGAGGTGGTTTACTGAAGCCAGAGGCAAGGGATGTGAAGTTTGAGCTTAGGGGGAGAAAAGCACCAGGAACTCTTCCTGCAGGCTTGCTGCCCTTCTCACTGTAAAGGTTGTAGTTTATAGCTGTGGGATTTTTTGTACTTCCTCATTTAGTTTTCTGATTTTTAGAAAAGACAAGTCATTCTTGTTACAGGCTTACAGCCTGGTCAGGTGCAAATATAATGCACAGTAACTAAGATGACGGTCATGGAAGAAGCTCAGCATTATCTGTCATACAATGCAAGGACTTGCATTGCGACACTATTCTTTTTTTCTACCCTGACAATCTAAATGTGAAGACACTTTGTTCTTTCTTTCATTTCCAAATTCGTCCCACAGAACTGTTTCTAAAAACAAGCTTTTGTGTCACTTCAGATGAGCAGAACTGTCAGTATTGCAGATGGAGCTATTCTGAAAGCAGCACGCCCCCACCTCAAGAAACGCAGTCACCGTGCTTTGCAATGAGATCTGTAGGGAAACTTGATCAAAAGACGAACATGGAATGGATTCCTTGCATAGCAGTATCTTGCTCTGAGAAATGGGGAATTTAACAAATGGCATATTGAGAAAGCAACGCTAACTAGGCTTTCACCCACTTTTTCAGTCTTGGAAAGAAGAAATTGATTTGCCTGAAACCTGGAGGAGGCAGAAGCTTTGACTCACTCACTCCTACAGTGAGTCCCTGTAGGATGCAGGCATCTCAGCTTAAAATGGAAAAAAAAATTGTCCTGACAAATGGCAACTATTTTGAGTAGACAACCCTGGAATGATGTTTTTTTCCAGAGAACAGCACAGAGCTGCTGTGTGAAGATAGACCTAAGGATGCTCCTGTCACTCGGCCCTATTAGATGCGGGTGCACTAAGTCATATTAAGCAGCTCCAGTGGTTGCATCTCTTCTCTTGGGAAGCCTGAAAGTTATAACCACCAGTTCAAGTTCTACCTAGACTTCTGATCATGTCTTCCAACCTCAGGTTGCAGAGATGTTTGTTTATGGCTTTATTTCACTTTTAGTGCTCCTGCAGTTGCTGATGTCTTTGTGGGCACATGGGCAATGCACTATTGGTGACCAGAGATGACTCATGAGCTTATCCTTGGCAAGAGTACTACACAGAGGCTACCACTCTTATCAAGTGTGGCAGCAGTCACTTATAATGTGATCAATGACACAATTTTTTTGTCTAGAGGTCCTCAGGTGATGATATCTGGCCTGCCAGTCTTGTCTATTCTTAGCTAAGACCAGTTCCTCTTCATCAACCAGGAATTTCACCAAGACTCACTGTTTGTCATTGCTCACAGCGTGAAATATGCAGCTTAAATGGGAAGTGAGAGAAAACCATCTGCAAGAATAGATGAGGTGAAAAGTGCAGCTTTTACTGCTTTCTTTGTGTTTTGTTTCTAATTGGGCATTTTTGGTCAGCCACTGGCACAGCAAATCCAATGCAGCCATCATGTTTTCAAGGTTTATGAAATGCCACCCAGAAATGATTAATTGGCAGAGGCTGCAGCTGAAGGTGATGAATGCCTTGTGATAAACAAAAGCAAGCATGTAAACTGACCTAGTTTCAGCTTTGGCAGTGGGAGAAAATTCTGCATAGTCCTTTGTCGTTAGACCTAACTCTAGAAAAATGGAGGTGCCTTTTCTTCTTTTACCCTTAATGAGTGTGGCAGCCGTCCAGGGTTCAGGAAAGAGAATGAGAAGACAAGTCAGCTTTGGAACTCAGTATCTCATTGTGTACAGTGGGCACAAATTCTTGTCTCATGAGGATGGGACTCAGGTGATGAGTTTTTTGAGTCAAATGTGATAAGACACTGCAATTCTTTTTCATAATCATTTAAACAACAGAGGCTTCAGAACTGAGCTTTTGCTCACGTACCCTGAAATAGCTTGGTAAAATGATGCAGTATGAGGTTTTGAAATCAGCCCATTGTCTGTTTCAGCAGGAAATGCAGATGCTGATGCCCACATCCTCACCAGTAAATACTTCAAATATGTGGACCTCGTAGGCAGGTGATAATCACAGCACTCATAGTTGTGAGTGGATCAAGTTTTGTGTACGAATGTCTAAGGGAAAGTCATGAATTGCAGTATGGAAACTAAGAACTATACAAAGTCTTCCTGTTACCAAGATGTGCATTGATTTTTCTTCAAGTGCAGCTGGTAAAGCACAGGCTGTTTCAAAAGTTCTTATAGGAGTGTGTGTGTGTACACACATACACGTACATAAACTGATTCATGTGTATGCATATACACAGCAAAGACAGGGTTGGATCCAAATGGAGTCAACAGAGAGAGTGTAATTAGAAAGTAGATTCCAGAACAGAAAGTAATTCTACTCTTTTACTCTGCCCCAGTGATAAGAATCAATCTCTTTGACACTACTTGTTCCTTAGCTGCAAAAGCCATTGGCTGTATGTCCTTTATGGCTTCTCAATTCAGTAATACGAAAAACAGCATTATTTCAGGACACCTTCGGCATGATTTTTAAACAATTCTCGTGTGCTTAATATAAATTATTAGATCCATTATACTCTCTTTCTACAAATGAGGCATTTGATCTTATTTTCCCTAAAGTTCTGTTTTCTCTTCCATACTCCCCCTCACCTCTTCCCCCATGTAGTTTGAGCTAAATTCAAGCAAAAAAAGAGCTATTTTTATTAAATTTGAGGAGTGCCAAAATGAGACCTGTTAAACAGCCAGGATGATTTTCCATATTTGATAAAAATTCGTCTGTTATCACATCCTGGAATCTGCATTTTCTTTGCAGATCCTATATGTGTTGCAGATTTTTACCAGTTCTACAACCACCTCTGTGAAAGGTTCCTCAACACCAACCACATCTCCTGCCTCAACTCTTGCCTATGGGAAGGGACAAGGCTGTACCTTGCCTTCTGTATCCGTCTGTTGGAGGAGGTTCCTGAACTTATGCTGCAGGAGATGTGGCAGGTGTTGGGAAACCCAGCAGCTCTCAGAGTAGATAACTGTATGTTTTTTGTTGGTCATCACATAATGCTTTATTGTTCTGTGGAATCAGAACTAAAATAATGGTCTCATTGGTAAAATAAAGGTCACCTTTTTCAACACAATAATTACACTGTGCTTTCTCTTCCACAAAACACTGCTCCAGGCATAAATGCCTGATATGATTTATCCTTAAAACAAACAATACTCTAAGGAATTCAGTTGGTTGGAAAAAAAACACAAACAACCTAGCAACAAAAAAATAGAGGATTACATAAAAGACATTTAAGGTTTTAACTGAAAAATTAATAAGAAACAGTACCATAGCAGTAGAAGAGGTGTTCCTACTTGGTTAGCCACGGGTGGACTGGAAATCCGTGAGCCTTGCAGATTTTTCCTGTGGTGTATTTTGGCATTGAATATGGAATCTTTCAGAAAGCGTGTTTTTTGTGAGCTTCTGAGGAGGAAGGTCTGACTCTGGTTCCGAGTAAAACGAAATGCTACACTGTCCTGGGCAGCCACTGGATGAGGCGGAGGGGTTGGGGGATGAATTAGTGAAATTCTGCTGAATTAATCAAATGAGAAAAACCATTCAGTGCTCATAGGCTCTGGGCCAGTGGGGCTCAGCCATAGTGTGGGAAGGGCATATTTAGTCTTTCAGTGGGAGGGGTGCCAAAGGGAATGGGCGCAATGGTTTCTGTCACTCTGGTTGGCCCCAGAAGAGCTGAACAAGAGATCAGCTGGGGTAGTCATGTTGCCTGGCTGCAAGCAAGTAAAGCAAGGAGCATGCTGGTCCTTGCTAAGTTTTGCAGTGCTGTTTCAATATACTGTGCGATGTGCATGCAAGTCTGTGGAGAGAAGGAAAGAAAAAGAGAGAAAAGCAAAGCTCTAAATTAAAAAACAAAACAAATAATTTAAAAAAAAAATCAGTTGAAATCTTGGAGTCTTGCATAATTCTTGAGTTACCTGTGTTGGTGCTGTTGCCATGGCTGTGCCGTCTCTCGGATAGTGATGGTGCTAGCAGAAGGAGCTGGTATACGTGTGAAAATCTGCAAGTTGTTCTGATGTGGATAGAAACAACTATACTGTGCACCTCACTTGAAAGAGAAGCAGGAGTATGTTTATTGGCATAATACAACATGGTGGTCTGACAAGTTTGGAGATGGCTGGATGCACTTGATTATTTACTGCACAGAGGGTCATGAGGTGTGGAAAGGACCTCATTGCTTTCTTAACCCCTGAACCACAAAGGTAAGGACCTAGATGCAGCTGGATCCACTCCTACAGTGTACAAAAACTTAACTTCTGTATGGCCAACTATGGAGCTTATCGGTAATAAATCAAAACAAGTGGAAAAAAAAAAAGAACAATACCACTGCCGAGCCTCTTTCTGTAGTCCATACAGAAAATAAAACTTTGACAAAATACCATGAGAAACTCTATAAATCCCTTTCCCTTTTATCTCTGCTTCTCTGCCTGGAAACTGATTGATGCCTATTGGAGTTGAAATTCTGCTGTCCTGTCAGCTAGTCAGCGTCTGAAGGGAGAGGTGAGCTTTCAGAGCTTCTGTTTTTCCTTTTGTTGTGCATTTTAAAAAAAGATGATCCTTCTTATTTATTCAAAGCTTTGCGGTATGCCATGAACATCTCTCTTTGCAATATCTGACTGGTTTTACTGGGAATGTGTGCAGCAAGCCCCGCTGTGCCAGGGGGTCATTGTAGGGAATGCTTTTGTCTGTGGATGGATGGTTCCATCCCCAAGAAGAGGTGCTGTGCTGTCACGGTTAAGTATAGAGGGGGAAAGAAGCCAAGTGGCTGCTTTCCTGGAAGACTACAACCTCAAAATTGCTTTTGTGACTCATTAGATGATATCACTTGGAAACTGAATAATTATATCTTATCCCCACCTGTATTTGATGTGGGACAATGGATTGGATGCTAGTGTGTCTGATGGGGAGGTGACAGCTGGCGAGGTGTGTGGCAGTATTGATGGTGGTTTGGCAGTAGAATGTCAAGACCTCATTGCATACCTACATTGTGTCAGTGGTCCCCATACTCTGCATCTCTGCCTTGGCTTCAGTTTGCATTTCGGGGCTGTGCTTGTTGCCTGTGTGCCCAGGAGCCATGTCAGTGGAAAGATGCTTTCTGATGTCTGTAGACTTGGGACTGAACACTAGGTGAATGAAGATCAGCAAAGTAAGAAGAGGATGAGCTGGGGGAAGCTTGTCCTAGTAACACAACTGTCTTGTGTTTTATTACCAGGCAGGAGGAACTGCAAGGACAGGTTTGTTGTTATTGGAGCTGTGCTCATCTGTGTGCTCAGTGCAGTCGTAGACCTTCAGACCTGTGCCCACAAGGGAGTGGTGTTGAGCCACCATTTGCATACCAGGTGCAAGGAATGGATTCACAGGTTTCCCGTATGTCAAGTGCAATATAACCTCAGTGCCAGTTCTGGTTCTGAAATAAAGAAAGTCAAAGAACTGACTTTTCTGTCAGATTTGCTTTGCACTTCATTGGGAATAATACAAACACCTTGAAATTCAGGTGGTCTTCAGAATACGTAAAGAAGTTGTGTAAATGCACCAGTGGTTGTATCCATAATAATCTACTTGTGCCTATGCTTTTTTTTTTTTTTTTTTTCTTTTTTAACAATTTACTGAAGGGAAAAAATGATGTGAAAGCATTTGGAGTCTGATGTGCCTTCTCCAGGGCTTGCTTGGGGCCTGGGTCTATATTCAGCCAGACAGTACTGATGGAACTATGAGCATAATTGTAGTGGTAATTACAGGGATGGTATAATGCTGGTTTATATGCCTGATTATCTCACGGGGTTAAATTTTGTCCTCTGTACCAACTTAAATGAGTACTTGATTCCATCTGTCCATTTTACCCCCAAGGAATGAAAACTTAAATGCCTCCTGAGGGCATCTAGAACTCAGACTGGAATTCTTACAGTCTGAATAAGCGTTCGTATGGCTTTCTGAAATTTAAAACTTATACTTCTTAATTAGAGGTGGCACTGTCCTATGCCCTGTCTAAGTGAGCACTTGGTGAAAGTGTGACAATAAATACGTGTGAGCTGACAATGAGTGTTTTCTAGCTGAGCTATTTCCTAAGAATTTAGTGAGGGGAAAAATGTCAACAAAATGTGGCATCTCATTAAAAAGAAAACGAAAACAAGCACATGCAGGATAAGATTAAAAAAAAAAAAAAGAAGAAGAAGAGGGTTTTTGAGTCCATTACTTCATCAGTTCCGTTTCTACATTTCTACAACCAAGGTAGGGCCATACAGACGAGGTGCTTTCATGATTCATCTTATCCCAGTATCCCACCATCCTCTTTTTGTTCTTTATTAAAATAACTGGAGGAATTCCTGGCTGTGGCCACACAGATTCCTTGGGCTCATCCCTCCTTGCAGCACTGATCTGCGCCCTATTTGCATAGCACAAAGCCAGCCCAAGGGGGAACTCTGTCGAAACCAATCATCGCTTTGCTGTTTTGCATTGCTTCTTTTTTTTTCTTTTTTTCATTATCAATTTTGAGTAAACCTGTTTTGGCTGTGTTTGTAATGTGATTTTCCTGATGGGAGATGAGAAAGAACAGCAGCCAGGACTCTCATCCTCACAAACTCACAACGTATGGAGGTGATGAGCGGGAAGTGGCTCCGACACTGCTGCTGCTGCCTGTATGTGACTGCTAAATCGGGTGCTGCTCCTCCGGGGTGTGCTGTGCTCTCTGTATTAGAGACTTGAGTCTGTCGCCCCTGAGCCGCAGTGCTGGGTTGTGTCGTGTTTGACCACATTGCCTACGCAAACTGAAATTAAAAGTTTAAAAAAGAGGGAGAGAAATAAACATCCCTCCCGGCCCGGGAACATTTGACTCCCGTTGGGGAGGAGCTATTTTAAAGTGCAGACAGAGAGATGGCTATTTTTTGCCCCTCAGCCAGACTGACTCAACTAATGCTCTGTATTGGCCAAAGTGGAGTGAATTCTTAAAAAGACATTAAAAAGAAGCAAAGCAAAACCAAGAACAGGAAGGGTGGTTCAGCCAGCACCAGGTAGATACGGATGTAACCTGAAAGTTTCTGAGCTATATTAACTCAGTAGATGTGAGATGTCATGATGTGCTTCGGTGTTGAGACGTGTGTTTGCATTAATGAGGCATTTGAAGATGTGTAATGTGCAGTGTTATGCATAAAGCACTTTCTGGTGACCATTTCTGTCCAGCGAAGCACAATGCACGTAGTGTCAACATGCTTGGACCCCATGGCCCTCAGAGGTGGCGTGAGACAGCTGGCACGAACAGAAACATGAACACCAGCTCAGAGGCTAGGGTTGAATCGGTGCGTGTGGTCAAGATGCTCAGAAGTGGCTGCTGGGAGCAGCATTTCCAGCTGCCCTTTCACTCATTGTATTTAGGTTTCTTTTGCCCCTCTGACGCTCAAAGCTCAGGACTCAGGGTTCAAGGAAGTGGTGGAGTTGCCGTCTCTGGAGATGTTTGAGAACTGTGGAGATGTAGTGCTGAGGGATGTGGTCAGTGGGAATGGTGGGGATGGGTTGGTGGTTGGACTTGGGGATCTAAGAGGTCTTCTCCAACCTTAATGATTCTATGATTCTATTTTCACCATTTTTTGTGAGAGAAGAGGGCCATCATCTGCTGCAGTTGGGCACACTGCTGCTTATTTCCTATCTAGGGTGTGAAGATGTGGCTGTGGCCGTGCTTCTGCCCAGCTACGGCAATGCATTTAGCTGGAGGATAGCATGATGATGGCAGAGCTCAGTGACAACCGTGGCTGCCTTTCAGGTATCTCCATCCTGGGGAAAGGCGGTGAATAGAGATGCTGCAGTCTGTGCCTGGAATTTGGGGCATTTTAGTCCAATTTTGAGCTGTGTTCTGTTTTGCAGGAGTTTGGCTGTGCATTGCCTGTTTTTGTGTTCACTGGTGCCGGGTCTTCAGGGGTTGAGTTAGATGCAGGCCGGACGCCAAGAGCCAAACAACAGCAGGTGGTAATTGTTCAAGGCGCCTAAAATAAGGCTGGTGATATATGCTCACATCTGGCGGGGGCCAGGGGTATAATTTGGTCACAGGTCAAGAGGAAAACACATCCCACCTCATCTACAGGGTGAGACGGAGGAGGAGGAGGGGTGTAATGGTGTGATACAGAAAATGCACGTAACACTCCAGGGACATTGGCATGGCCCTGGTCCCGGTCCTTTGCCCCAGGGGACCCTGGAGTGACTGCTGGATGTATCCATCCACTGGTACATCCACACACTGTATGCCCATAAGGACGTGTGCCTATTGCTGTTCCCTCCCCCTGCCCCACACTATACATCCAAGGGCTGGGGTCCAGCGTGGGTGCCTCATTTCCTGCACGTCATGCCTGGAAGTGTGCACTGAGGGGGTAAATTTAGCAAGGAAAACACAGGGCCAGGCTGGCTGCTCAACACCCTCCCCCACCCCCCCCAACCAGCAGCTCTTTTTGGGGCTGGCGTCCCGCCGGAGGAAGCGTGGGAGGCCGTTTCCCGCTGACACCTCCGTGCCTGGCCCCAGTGCCATTGGCTGTCCATGGCCCCGGGCAGCAGTTAAATGCCAGGCAGCCGTGCCGGGACGGCAGCACGAGCACCACACGCTTCTACACCTCAGCTGCAGGATGAAGGCTGTGCTGCTGACGTTGCTGCTGTGGGCTGCAGCCCGTGCCCACCCCGTAAGTACCCAGCATAGCCCTGAAACCAGCTGATTCTGCTCTGAATCCAGCTGGCTCTTCTCTCAGACATGCTGGTTCTGCCCCAAACTGACCCAAGGTTTTCTCTTTGTGTGTAGGTGCCTGGCCATCTCTCCATGTCCCAAGAGCCCAAGGTAAGGTGGTGTGCCCTGTAGCTGTAGGGTGTTCTTTATGGGGTGCTGATGGGGAGCAGTGCTGTGGGTCTGGGAGCTTTGCCCACCTCTTTGGGCCATTACAGCTGGAGGGGCTTTGGTTCATGCCATCTCTGCTAACCTGGTATGCTATGCTGTGCTCACGCTAAAAAAAAATAGGAGTTTCTGTGCTCCAAACTGCTGTGGTCTGGGCTTCCCTGAGCTCAAAGCCTCCATATACTTGTATCTGTACGAGATGACAAGTTGTTAAAGACCAAAGTCATGCCTGCCCATGGCTAAGGAGGGACATCCCTCTGCCTTGTCCTCCCATCATCCAAGCCCAAGGGGTGAGCTGGGAAGCGCTGCAGGGCTGTGGCTGGGAGCAGCAGGGATGCGGTGATGCTTGGGCACCCAACGTGTTGTGTTGCCCACAGGATGCAGCACCAGGGGATGTGGTAAATGCGCTGGGTCCTCTCCTGGGTGATGAAGACCATGGGCACCTCCGTGCCGGCGTGGGGCCATGGGACACCGGTGATGCGGACGTAGCCATCGGGAACCATGTGGAGCGAGACCTTGCTGAGCACAACGGGCTGCCTGCCTGGCCTGGGGACGAGGAGGATGACAGCGGGGATGACACCTTTGATGAGGATAAGGAAGAGGGTGAAGGGCCTGCTTACGGCACTGGGGACGCTGGAGGACATGGTGACAGTAGCAGCAGCAGCAGCAGTGAGAGTGCGATGGCCCCGCGCCGCCACATCCGATACCGTGGTGGCTCCAGGTGGGGAGGAGGCAGCAGCAGCAGCCAGGAGGATGATGAGGAGAGCATTGGGATGGGCAATGAAGGCATGCAGGGTGACGACCCTTCAGTCTTCGACAGCCTGGGTGGCAGGCATCGTGGCCGGGGGAACTCTGGCAGTCCCTGGGAGGACAAAGATAGCCACTCTCCAGAGACTGAGGACACCAACTCTGTGGAAGACAGCGAGGAGAAGAGTCACTCACAGGAGAACAGCAAGGCCAGTAGGTCCAGGGAGGATGGGGACAGCCCATCCCAGGAGGATGGGGACAGTCCATCCAGGGAAGATGAGGACAGTCTGTCCCAAGAGGATGGAGACAGCCCATCCCAAGAAGATGGAGACAGCCCATCCCAGGAGGATGGGGACAGCCCATCGCAGGAGGCATCAGATGAGGAGTCTGCAGAGGATGGCTCAGAGGAAGCAGTGAGCACACCTGAAGGACGCAGCAGCAGGGAGGAGCGGGCGTCCGCAGAGAACAAAAGTGCAATGTCTGACCTTGACACTGAGGAGGAACAGAGCAGGTCCAAAGAGGACAGCGTGGAGACAGAGGAAGACGTCTCCAAGCCTGACGAGGATGCTCCAAGTGCATCAACTGAGAGCCAGAGCTCATCCCCAGAGGGCAGTCAGGAGGACAGTGAGGGTGAGGAGGACAAGACAGTGAGTGAAGAGAGCACATCCACAGAGAGCACCAACAGTGCTTCCCCGGAGGATGATGATGATGATGATGATGATGAGCACTCCCAGGAGGCTACCAGCCGCGGGGATGCCAGCTCACTGCGCAGCCTGAGGAACCGCAGGAGGCGGCCAGGTGCCTACCACAGGAAGCAGGCTGCTGAGCTCGACGATGATGACTGCCAGGATGGGTACTGATGGCACTGCTGTGTCATTTGTTTGTGGTGGTGAAGTTGGGTCAGCCTCTGCTTCTGCAGACAGACAGCGTGAGGGCTGGCCATGTGGGCAGTGAGTGGTGGGGCTGG
>JAOWBP010052948.1:0-12016 GCA_028571105.1 Tragopan temminckii
ATAGGTGAGAAAATGTATATATCCAACATTACGTGATCGTATTATGCCATTCAGTTCTACTTTCTAATCAAGTTGCACTTGTGATTTTTTAGATAAAAAAATTCAAAATCTTGTTCTTCAGCAGTTTTTCTCCCTAATTTTAAGTAAATACTTTCTGTGCAGTCCTGTCCTCTAGTTTTGCATGGTAGGTAAATTTTTCTTAGGGATGGTAACTTCTTACTGCAAAATAGGCAAAGACTAGACAAAATAAAACATAACATTGTACAAACAATATTAAGTATTAGATGTGATTTGCCTTTTTGAAAAATATTATAGTAAAATAACTATTAAGGATTTAAAAAAAAAAAAAGAGGGAAAGGAGCCAAGGAGAAGAAAAATATTAGCTGTAATCTTTTGTTTGCTCTTATTCTGGTCTGACTTCTTATAGCTGCAGAAAATTCGTGAGCAAATTAAACATCTTTTACATTGTTTAGCCTGAAAGCCATCAAGTACAGAAGAAAAGAAGAAGCCTAATTTGTTACCTTAAATATTTTGCTGAAATAAATAATAAAAATAAAGTTACCTTTGAAAATGCAACAATTTTCAAAGAGATTGTTGCTAAGTACAAGGAGTTCATTACAAAATCCATGAGGTTCCACCAATCATGAATGTAGTCCTGTAGTCCACCATCCCACATCTGTTTAATTTCACCCCAAATAAAGCCTGTAAATAGAACATAATTCATTAAGCATGAACACTAAATAAAAACATCTGCAACTATTCTAGACACTTATCTCACAATAGATTGAGTTTCCTTATGTTAGTTACATAGGGAAGGTGGATGAGTGCTCTAAATTAGATATCTAGTCAGGCGGAATTTTATTTTTCAATTAATGTTTCTGGAATTAACTTTTCAGGAAAAAATAACTAATCTACTTGTACAAGAGGATTTTCTTTGGCTTTCTTCAATCCCCTTTTCCATCATATCATAATAAGTATAAAGAAGGTCTCAAAACCAGTCACTACTGCCAACCCTGTCCTCATATCTACCGCAATAGAGTTCAACTGGAGATTGCGGGAGCCAAGCCAACTCATTAATTTATTTAAATTGAAACAAACACTGTAAGGGATAGAATTTCTATTGTTTGCTGCTAATGCTGAAGTCTGCCTTTGCTAGAGGAAAGAACAGTTTCTTCCATTGAAAATATTTTGTTGATTCCTACCTTTGGGTTCTAAAGGAATAGAAACTCTTTTCAGGTGTGCAAAACAATGGGAAATCTTGCAAGTTGTCTGAAATGATCCCAATTCAACAGCATCAGAAACAACTGTGTGGAGACTCCTGGGTGCTGCAAACTATAAAATCTCTCTGAAGAGCCTACTCCAAGTACTATATTTACTGAATGGATTCATATTGCGTGCATACAAAATGTGATTTGTTACGTATGTTTGCAAAGAAGAGCTGCTTTGCTCTGCGTTATATGGAATGATAAAACACATAAACAACAATGGCATATTTAGAGACATACTGCATATTACCAACAGATCTTTTTGTAATGCCAGTAGAGTTTTTACATTTTTTTTCTGTTAATTATTTGCTTAAAAGAATTTCCTACTTTCGTGCTCATTGAAGAGACAATATTTACAGCCTGTAACATATGGATGTTGAGATACAGTTAATTCATCATGGCTTTCCTTCAGCTGCTAATCATATGTTCTTTTAGAAAATATCAAACAGATTTCATGCAGGATCCACACCACTTTAAGTCACAGCTTAGCTGACTTTGAAGTTTTGTCTCAGTGTTGACTATAAGGGTAAAGGAGATCAAATGGGGGGGATAGATGGGATGAGTACAATTTAATTGTATAGTGTTGTGGATTAAGTCGTTTTGTCTCCTGATTGCTTTTCAAAGGAAAAATTCCCTTCTTCTCTACATTGTCCCATCAGATCTCAGACACATATTCCCATTTTGTTTCTGCAAGTTATCATCAGAAATCAGGAGCCTTAGAAGAATCTGAATCATCTAACAGATACAGCAATTTTTATTTTCGTATGGTTCTTTTTCAAACACACCATCATCACTATTTCACTTGCCTGCATAGTTGTAGGAACATCTATTACGTGTCCGCTGCTCCTGCTTTTTGCCCAAGCACCATCACAGTGGCAATATACCTTCACAGGGTTACTAGACAGGCTTATAAATACCTGCCAGTTTCAACCTGTGCAAAGCCTTAACCATCTGCTTTTCAAAGGGCTGCACACTCCTGTCACAGAGTGCAAACAAGACTATAGAAGATCTGTCTCTCTCTTCCCTCCAGAGTTCCCTCTGGCATTCAACATGTAGTCCATGTCCTTGCAAATATTCCTGCTTGGTCTTTTACTATGCTTCAGGCACAACATCTTGAGCATCATCAGGTCATAAAAGCAGTGGTTTTGTGGGCTGTGATATACTTGTCACATTTCAAACACTGTTTTGAATTGGTTCTGCTCAAACCACAGAACAGCACATAAAATTCAGTGTGCCACAGGAGCCTGTGGTGGGGCTCAGAAGAGACCTGGAGCAAAAGACTTGTAATAGAGGTATGATCCTTAAGCCTCGTTGTTAGTGAACAGATCCTTGCCAATTTTTATTAAGCGATCTTGACACTGGGATGACTCTTGTCACTCAGAAAGCAGACAGCTGCATCGATAAAAAAGCTTTCAAATTTAAAAAAATAAGATAAAATAAAATAAAATAATTATAATAAAAAAGCTTTATAGAAATAGAATACAATGACATAACTAAACAAAATCTTTTCTAATTCGTTGCAGTTAAATATTTCCTTTAAAATACGCTTAGAGCAGGAGTAGGTTGGGCTGATCAATAAAATAAATACTTAAAAGCTGTAAGCTTATTAAAGTCTTCTGCTGAAGTACTCCATGATTTACAACTGCCAAAGACATGAATTGACATAGCAACAGGGCTATTTCCTGTAAGACTGTTGTTAGCATCACATACTTTGGTAGCACTGATGGAAATATAGAATTATGTACAGACTGAAAAATAAATGCTGTCTAATGCTTTGGCATAGATCTTTTGTTTTGTGAATGAAAAGCCACACTCTTATTCCAACCAGTTCCTTCTTCTCTGAAAATGAAATATATTTGTAAAGTTGATGTTAAGAGAAATACTGACCTATTAAAGATTTCTAGTGGAACAGAGTAGTGTTGAAGCTGTTTGTGGGTGAAAAGTTGTGAATATAGTTTAATATCGTAATATTGGTGATTTTATTTTATTTTATTGGTCCAAGACTACATATCAGTTTTATTCTGATGCAGGGATTGCTCTTTTTAAGCAAATGATTTTGGAAATCCTACATTATTTTTGGCTATGCTGAAGATTTGATATATTAGTCATTCTTGACATCCAAATATGTAAGTGTGAACTCCTTAAATAAACACAGTTACTGAGATTTTATGGAACACCAGAGAAGCTGACTCTAGCTGACCGTAATGGAGCAGATCGTCTCCATTAAGTGATAATTAAGTGATAAAATTGTTCTTTTCTGTTCAGCAGCTGACACAAAGCAGATTCACTGTGGCTGGGGATGAGATTTTTCTGACCTAATTTTAATTGTCTACAATGCAAACAGCTCCATCTGAGGTAGCCTCCTTGGATTCCCTTTAAATTCAATGGAGAGAGAGGGTATCTGGTACAGATATAGACTCTGGACTACAGATATCTACATTTAGTCAGATGAATCCTAGTCTCACAGTCTACTCCTAATGTAGAAATTAGAGAAAGAGCTGATTAGGAGCTCTTCAGTGAAGTAGAATTCATTTAGATTCAGTATTTTTGAAAAATGTCACTGCCTTTGAGCAGTTTCCATGCCTTGAAGCTCAGAGTCTGAGTCATGACTTTAAAGGCTTTCATGGCCCATGATACTGAAATGGGATTTGGAGGCATGAGATTCTGTACCTTGCGTTGGTATTTTTCTGCTTTTAACACTGCTTTTGGTGTCAGGTTTTCAGGTTTGAGATGAATATTCCAGCAAATGGATTCTATGCTCTTGACAAACATGCGTCTGTATCCATATGTGAACAATAGCATTTCCCAGGCATGTCAGATACCTAATATTCTCTTTGAATGAGAATCTTGGGAGATACAAAGTCCTAAGATGAACTGCCAAAATCCGTAACTCCATGTCAATGACACCATGGAAGCTGAGTTCAGCCTTTGAGATAGGATAGGTATCCTGATGGGTATTGAAAAAATGAATGCTGGAAGAACTGGAATGTTCTGTAAGTCCTCCCAAATGCACATGGAGGGTTGTCCTAGAAAAGTGTAGAGTCTTTCTGCAAAACCAAAGACTTCTTCAAGGCCTAGTATGCCTACATGATGGTTCTACACTGGGCAAGAAGCCTCGAAGATTCCAAGCTGCGTGGTTTGGAGATAATTTGTAGTCACACATCCAGAGATCTTGAAATACTGTTGTAGATCATAAAAAGGAACTTTTTGCAAGGGGGAGAATTCAGCAGGGAGAAGCCAGCTCTTCTCTTCAGAGTCTGACACATGCCAATTTTGTTTTCTTATATTCACTGGTAGAATCAGATAGCAGCTAGGAAAATTGATGTATTTTTTTTTAAACAAAGAGACACATAGAGATCAATGAAGTTTTCTCTGTGACCTTGCATACTCTCCCTTTCTACTTGGAATATTTAAGAATAGCTGGACACAACCTGACTTTATTATCTGAGGAGTCCAGTACACATCATCCTGTTTTTATAATGTATTTTCACGTAAATTATCAACACTATGCAGCTATTCCACCTCATTAATCGAGGATTTAAAACAATATGCTGAAGGTGAGATGTTGAAACATTTATTGTTGTTGTTTATAGCTTAAAAGCTAAGTAAAGAAGGAGAAATAATAGCATGGATATTTTGAAACAGGTTGGCACTATACAAATTAATGTGACTCAGTATCTTATCATTTTAATGGAATAAAATAGACTTAAATACAGGGCAGGAATCCTGCAGACCACATGAGGACCTGGGAATTACAAGCAGCATGAAGACATTTTGTGAAGCACTGTGAAGTATTACACAAGTAAGCTGATCAACGCAACTTGGCTGTAGCACAGTTTGATTGATAATTCAGCTTGATTGTGAAAGAAAGTTAAGATAATATTCTGAACTTTATTTTTAAAAAGATTTGTGGATTACTAGCTAGTTTTGCCCTTACCTTTCCTGTGAAAGGTTTAGAGCTCTGTGCTATTTTTGTTCCTTACCATTTAGTGATGGGAAGAAGAAAGCTCTTCAGAGTCAGTCTCTGCATGCCAAGTACAACAACAACCTTTCAGTATATTTTCACTGGGCTGTGAAAGTAGTTAACTGACAAACAACTTTTCTCTGCAAATTACTCTAGAGTTTTTACAGGTACAACAAGTGAGACAAGATGCTAAAGATCTAATGCTCTCAGAAACAAGGGGAGGTCATTCCAGGGAATTCAGTGAGCTTTAATAAGGCTTGAAATCTCTCTTCTGTTTTACACATGATCTGACAAACTGATTTCTACTGAAGGCATGTGACAGTGGCAAGAACAGTGAGTTCTTCTGATGTAATTCTAGGGCAAATTTCATTAATGAAATACAGCTATTGCAGTTAAACATGCATTAATTCAAAAGCAACCAGGGTGGGCTTTTTTTTTTTTTTTTTTTTTTTTTGACACAAGGACTTGTAACAATAAGACAAGGTCTAATGGCTTTAAACTGAAATAGCATGTATTTCAACTAGATATAAGGAAGAAATTCTTCACTATGAGATTGATGAGACACTGGCACGGAGAAACTGGGGATGCCCCACCCCTGGAGGTGTTCAAGGCCAGGTTGGATGGGGTTTTGAGGAACCTGATTAAGTGAGAAATGTCCCTGCCTATAGCAAGGAGGTTGGAACCAGATGATCTTTAATGTCCTTCCAATCCAAACTATTGTGTGATGCTATGCTTTCTCCTAGGCATAGGGAAATGGACGCTTGTGGAGCGTGTCTGCTACCTGTATTAGGTCAGGCCACAAGCTGGGAATGGCGTAGCCAGAGGTGCTGTCTCCCAGCTCTCTTCTCAGGACAGTGATACTCAAGCAACCTGAATCTGGAACTACTACCATTTTAAATTATCTGAACACACGTCTCAATAACGTCTCAATGAGAATACTTCATATCTAAAATCAGTTTACTCTTCATCCTCACTTTCTTAGCTGCACAATTCAACTTCCCCACAGTGTGGAGGCAGTGAAAATGAGCTTCTTTAATACCTCTGGAGTACAGACAAAAGGTAAAGAAAAATATAAAGAATATGGAGCATTCAAGTTCCACTCTATCAAAGCTGAATCCATTCAATGCTGATTATTTATCAACAGTACATTTACTCATGTGTTCAAGGAAAAGTATAATTTCCAAGAAACACTGATCACCTGCAAATGAAACTAGTCTAAGCACAACATTAACTATGGGATTATATATATACACACATATATTTTACATACAAATATGAGGGATGCTCCGAAAATAATGTCTCCTATTTTATGATATTGTCCCATGGCATCAGAGGCAGATGTTGGTGGTACAGCAGTAGAGGCTGAACCTTTCTGCCAATATTTGTTTACATTTTGTTGCCTTGTGACAGATGGCAGCACAGGATCTGTTTGACAGAATGGCATCCGACATGGAAGTGCATATGAAACAAAAGTTTTCTAGGCTGTAAAAATTGCACCTAGTGACATTCATTGGGGCTTGCTAAATGTTTACAGAGACCATACAGTGGATGTGAGAACAGTGAGGTGTTGGCAGTATTTTTCTAGAAACAATGCTGTCATAGCAAATGTCACCTACACTGGTGCATATTTTCTTGAGCATGGCATGCAGGATCCTTTTCATCACTGGCAAAAATCCACAGTTAATGATGGTGACTATGGTGAAAATAGTTCTTTGGTAGGGCAAATGTTCTGGACAATTGGAACTGAACAGCTCCTTGAGTATTTATGGATTAGTTTCATCAAATATCAGACTGTTCAGCTGCTTGAATATTTATTTGGAAATTTGTCTATGTAAGTGGGACAGCTGATCCCTTTACATACTATCTTAAATGGCAAGAGGTCTGACTTTCCAGTACTCTCATGAACGCTGAAAGGAAACATATGTAATTAGCAGTTACTTTTTTTTCTTTTTTCTCCAGAAAATCTTCTGAATTTCTTTAGCAAAATGTTGTGAAATGCAAATGAATTGTGGTATGTTATCATAATGAAATTTTAAAGGAGATTTAACTTACTACATCTAAACTTTATCAACCCTTCTTCTTCTCCTGTTATTATGCTTCTGTAAAACATGGTTTTGGTAAAGAACAGATATATAAACCAAGAAAAAATATCCCGTGGTGCGCACAGAAATAAACTGCAACCCTGGCTTAACTGTTATTTTCAATACGAGATGGCCGAAGGGGCTAATAAAGTTACTCATCCAAACTGTTCATCTTCTGTGTACCTAAGCCTTCCATATCAGTGGACTGTATGCAGAGATGATGTAGTTGTCACAGTCTCTAGGAGCATGGAAGACTGTGTTTTTGTGATAGATCATGTGCTTAAGCAGAAGTGCCTAGTGTCATGTTAGATGTCCGGGGGCTAACAAAGCTGCCTCTTCATGTATTGTTAAAAAAGTTATAGGTTTCCTGTAGGACATTTATCATAGGTACATCCAAAAAATATTAGATTTTCAAAGACTTCAAAATTTATGTCAGTTTCCTCTTTGTAGACATCTGAGCTGCTTTCTTTTAATGTTGACTTTGATTTAACCATTTCATGACCAAACTTGCTAAATGCCTGAGGTTAGAGTAAGGGATTATGGACAGATACTTCAGTATGGAGATACAATACAAAAATTCTGGACATTTCTATGTTTGAATTCTGCTCTAAAATGGTGTTGTAGAGAGAAAATTATCTATCCAAATGCATAGGTCCATTTTTTCAAGTACTTTTGCATGAGGGTCTATAAATCTGTTTAAGGAAAAAATATATTCGCATTTACTGCTTGCACATCTCTCCAAGTTTACACAAGGAGTGGACCATGCATAATGCTGCACATTAATCTCCATGACTTCATTGAAACTTTCTGGCATTCACTGAAGTTGATTTAATTCTTTCTTAGTTTCACAAAAAATATTGTGGAGAGGGTAAAAAGCAAGTCTTACATCTTATTAACAAAGATAGCATTAATTTAGAAAACAATATGTATCCTAGAAGTAGAGTCCTGCAATCTGATACTTATTAACATGTTGTATCCACAAATATCTGTATATTCTTTATTATTCCCAGTACTAGTTGCATTTTCTTGGTGTTGCTAGAATAGTATGATGAATACTCCTATCATGGAGTTAGTAAAAAGAAATAAAGTTTTCAAGTATGTTCAAGATCCACAAAGTAATACAAGATGTGAAAGAAGAATAAATTAGTGCATAACTTGTCTATGAAGCACAAAAATCCTTCGTAGCACTTCTCAAAAGCGTTCACATCCTTGCATGGAGAAGTTTGGCATCATGTGAATCTCCAGGCAAGTCCAGAAGTGGATATTTAGGGATGTCTGAAACAATTAATACGCCTCTCCACTATTTATGAGCATGTAAGAATTTGGAGATCTCTTGAGGACTCTCCTAACTAAGGAGAGTACTAGGTCAGGAATAATGCTGTGTGGGAAAACATTCACCTTCTTGATAAAGGGGAAACTGAAGAAGAAGGAGATAAAAAAGAAAACCAACAAAAAAATAAAATAAAATAAAATAAAATAAAATAAAATAAAATAAAATAAAATAAAACAAAATCCAGAAACAAGAATAACAGAAAAAAAAAAAGAAAAAAAAAAGAATAAAAAACCCTCACAGTCTATAGCATATAGCGTAGTTAGTGGGGGATCTAGAAGGAAGCAAATTCATAAAAGCCGGGCTTTATGCACACACTGTTTTATCCTGATAAAGTAAAGAATTTTATCCATACCTAGTAATGATTCCAGTGTAGGGAAATGTACCCCTGCCATTGGCAGAGGGGTTGAAATTAAATGAGCTTTAAAGGTTTCTTCCAAGCAAAAGTGTTCTATGATTCTGTGATTCTGTGATCCTTAAGCTATGTGATTATGAAGTCCAAATGTGAAATATTTTATTTTTAGAGGAGTAAGCACAATGTTATTTCACTGAAATTGGACCGAGGCCAAAGAGAATCTCAGGATACTGCCAAAACCCATTTCCATCAGTAAAGTCTTGTGATTGTAAGAAAAAATCTGATCACATTTAGTATCTTCTTATATTTGAATACTTGTCTTTACATGATTATTTGATACTATTATATAAAATCAGAATTCTCATTTATAGATATTGCCTATTGAGAAGGAAGTTTTCCATAGCTAATATAAGCGTATTCAAATTGAGCATTCAATTTATCTTTGTAGTTAGCCTGTGTTGAGCAGTAGTTTGTATTAAATGGCCTTGTGTGGTCATTATGTGCATTATCCCTTATATCTTAAGTTGCATTCCAGCTTTGTCAGGTATTGTCCTCCACTGTACCATATTTGTCACTATTGGTTATGTACTATTTCACTTTGCTGGCTGTATTAGCCTTTATACCTGTTCCATGGAACTTATCAATTCGTATAATTACATTTCTTACACATTTTTTTTCTAATAAATTTAAAAGATGATGTGTGCTGCCACCTTTATGACTCCTTCATCTGAAGTGTCTTGCTATGCAACCAGTTTGGATGTGTACTGTGTTCAGTACTAACAATAGTGTACCTTACCATATATTCTTCAAAACAGTTTGTTGACGCAAACACAACCACATGCTCCACAGATTCCTACAGTCTAATAATTCATATAAGCTACTGGCAGAAAGAAAAGGATGGGGAAACTAGTGTTCCAGAGACCCAGTAATAATGTATTACTGCTCCTGGTATAGTGCTCAGGCACTATTTTGAATAAAATAGTTGCAATGCCTATAAAAGAGTAAAAGCATCATGAAAACAAATTTGCCTTAAAAATTGTGCTTTTTTGCTACAGTCATTCCAAACAACTGCCAAGGAGCTTTTTAGCCCTGTCTTCTAAGCACCAGAAATATAGAAACTGTTGTTGGCTTTCTCCTCTGAATTATACAGCATTCTCTGGTGAGTCAAATGCCCAGAGGATTCAGGGGACATTTATTGTGGCTACTGCTTGAGTTTAGAACAGATGTGGGGAAGTCTATAGGGACTAGTAATATCTGTATATGAGCTACTTTCAAGGCACTTTGGCTTATTTCCACTCTGCATCACTGTCAGCACACCCAAAGGCAATGCATGGACTGGATGGGAAATTTGATGGTGCAAAATGTTCTTCCTCACTTTTTTACAACATGGGTTTGTTGTTTTCTGTCCTGTTTTTTTGTCAGTGGTGATAGATTCTCAAGGATAGGAGACACGAGTATGTCTCTGCAGTGTGAAACATCTGGCGTGCTTGGAAAATCTGAACTATCAGCTGCTAAGAAGAAAACAAAATTCTTACTAGCAAAAGCTTATTTCACATTTTCTTAGATTCAAGGAAAGGCAATTTCAGTTCTTCTGATTCACAGATTTTTCCACAACTCTTTCTTAAAGCTATAACGTTTGTTGGCCTTGTTATACTGACTTACTGCTCCACCAACAATCTCCACATACTTTACACTGCTTGCGTAATCTTCTAATCATGTGAAAGACAAAATTAATGCAGAAGTTTCCTTAAGAGACTTTTAAAATGTAAAATCGATAGTCTCCATGGAAATGTAGCCCAATACATGTTTTTCCTCTGAAACTCCTACTCTAGTGACACTTCTAATATGTGCTAATTATGCATATTCAATCTTCTTTTACATAGTAGCAGGCAAATAGGAATTACTGTTTAACTGCTGGAGACCTTAGATCATTATGGACAACCTTAAAACTTATTAAATTCTATGAAATATATGTATGCTGAAATTCCTTTGGAAGAGAAGCCTGGAAAGTAAAGCTCCTTTTCCTCTCCTTATTTTATAGAAGCAGCTATTAAAATGCAAATTACATGCAGAGGCATTTTAATGGAAAGAAGGACAAACAAAGACCTCTATTGTTTAAAATGTTAATAGTTTTGACATGCTGTAGCTACTCCAGGATAACCTTTGCTTTGGGAAAATGATTTACTTGGGCACGTTCCCAATTTCAGAGTAAAACTAAATCCTTGTGCCATGTTAGTTTCATCTCAGACTTCAACATTTTTCATTTGCATCCAAAAAATGCAAAGATATCTATGTACTTTTCAGATAGGATCAGGAGTGCTGTACATACTCTTTTAGGCAGAGTAAATTGTGGTCTAGAATCTAACTTTAGCTTATTAATAGGAACATAATAAAAGTACATAATTTATTAAAAAATCTCTGTACCACAACCTTTATATATGTGAATTGCAGCCAAAGTCCAAACACTCAACATGAAACCGGATGCCCCATGGAACCACTAAGAACCACAAGGGACCACTGTGTAAAACATACAATGCTTTCGATACAGTAGATTTTGGAAGACACAAGTTTCTCTGAAAATTATAGTCTAGATTAACCACAAGCTTTCTGACCACATGTTATCTGAATATTGATCTTTATTCATGCTCATAAACATTTGTTTATGCAGCAGCTGCCTTCACTGACTTGTGAAGGGCCTATTCAGCACAGGCAGTAGAGGGATAATCTGTCCATATGAGGCTCTAGTATGAATATTAATCTTGCTTTGAGAAAAGATAATCATCTAGATAGAAATAATCCTCAGGGTTAATTGTTTCTTCAAACAAGTGCCTTGGGGTGCTGAGTTATTTAGACTGATTCCCAAGAAAACAACAGTGTTAGAAGTTGAGGGTAATGGAGGTTCTTTACCCCACTGCACTTTTTCTGGGGAGGAGTTAGCCATATAGTTATAATACTGAAGTTACCTAAAAATAGCCCTTGCCCTTCTCAAATTGTGTCTTTTTCTACAGTATGTTATATCTT
>JAOWBP010052949.1:0-12016 GCA_028571105.1 Tragopan temminckii
ATCCAGGATATTTGTAAAGATACTTTATAATTCAGTTGGCTGGTGTTTGGCTTGTCCTATGAGGTGATAATCTCTTTATACACCAAAGAACAGATATCTTGCAGTGCATCAAGAACACAGGAATACCTGAAGAATTCAATTTATCATTTAACTAAACTGGGATTCCATCATCTCTGATAGTGTGCCCATATTAGTTTAACTAGAAAAACGTCAGGGGAAGTGCTCAAAAACTTGATGGAGGAATTGCAATACTTCTAATATTTATTTTAATCCTAAAGTTACTGAAACTGCATTGTGAGCAGTACTTTTGAAGAGTGAAATGAATTTGATTTTGCTAAATCTAACCATGGGTGTTTTGAAGGATGCAGTTTCTGGTGGTTATTCCCTACCAGGTGTCCTGCAACAGCCTAACTATGTAACCTGATTAACCTGTGCCCAAGTCTGAGTGCCCCAAGTGTCATATCACAAAATCATAGAAGCATAGAATCAAAGAATGGTTGGGTTGGAAGGGACCTTAAAGCCCATCCAGTTCCAACCCCCTGCCATGGGCAGTGCCACCCACCAGCTTAGCTGCCCAGGGCCCCATCCAACCTGACCTTGGGTGTCTCCAGGGATGGGGCACCCACAGCTTCTCTGGGCAGCTTTACCCCATGTGCCCCAAAATGCCCTGAAAGGAGGATGTGTGAGGATGATAGGCCTTTTTCAGAGGTTTCTGGGATTGTTATGGTAAGCGTATACATGAGAACAAAGAAGTTAAAGACGTAATTCCGTAATTCCTGTTTGCAGGGAGTTAGGAGGGGAGTGCTGGGTTGATCCTGGCTGGGGCAAATGCACACACGTAGGCATGCTCACGTACACACAGACATGGCTGCTTAGGGGAAGCACACATCAAAACATAAATATCCTGGTCCCGTAAACATGCTGTGAGATACTACATGCAGTAAAGAGCTGGCATATTAGGAATCCTGTTAGTAAACATGTTTATAGTGGAAATTCCTTTAGCACATCTGCTTTTAGTGCATTCAGACAGAAAGCATTGCAGGACAGTAATTAGCACGTGCTGCACACCTCCCACGTTACTGTTAGCATTATCGTTAAAACTAATGTTGTTTCAGGGAGGCTCTATAGTAAATTCCATTTGTTTGGGTAACGCTGTAAATCACTTTTAGTGTCACAGTATTTAGGCCATCTTTCAAAGCTTTGGCTTTATTCTTTGTTTTGGGACATTCTGTTGTGTTTCGGTTCACATTTCACAGGCTGTGGCCATAGGCAGGCCCTGTACAGAGCTGGGGGCAGTGGGAAATCTGCTCTTGGTGCTTTCTGAGGGGAGAAGGGATGAATGAACACTTAACACTTATTGCAGGCCGTGTTTGACCTGAGAGCAGCTCTCTGAGTTGTTCCAGTGCAGTGAGAGATTTCCCTGGGGTAAGCAACTCTTACCTGCTCTAGTGAGGTTTTGAAGTGTTTAAGAAATGTGTAGATGTGGCACTGAGGGACATGGTTAGTGGGCATGGTGATGATGGACTGACAGTTGGACTAGCTGATCTTAGTGGTCTTTTTCAATTGTAATGATGATTCTATGATTCACACAGGCAGTAACCTTAGCAGCAGTGGGCCTCTTGGACTGGCAGTGTGACTCACTGTTCAGCTTACAGGAACATCCAGCCAACACCGTCCTTTCATGGCCCTGAGACCCAGCAGTGGTTTTTAATATGCATTTATTTGTTCATTAGTAACATACTTAGGAGTAATGTTGTGCCAGTGAATTCTCATTGCAGTGCAGGCACCAGTGCTTTTTCCTTTGCAGGTATATGGAGATGTTTTTTCCGTCTCTCACCGCTTATTATGGCTCTTTTGTGCTAATCTAATTCTACAGGACCATCGATTGGAGTGTCACTGTCACTACTGCCTTCATTGCTCCAGTCAAATCATTAATAATTTTAACTACCTCTTATAATGCAAATTTTTGTCTAGTTCTATATATGTATGTCATGTTTATTCTTACTAAATATTTATTGAGTATTATACAGTCATTTAGTATTACCGTTTGACCCAGGTGCAAATATATATTTTTCACACAGAGGGTGGTGATGCACTGGAACAGATTGTCCAAGGAGGCTGTGGATGCCCCATCCCTGATGCATTCAAGGCCAGGCTGGATGTGGCTCTGGGCAGCCTGGACTACTGGTTGGAGCCTCTGCACATAGCAGGGGGGTTGAAACTAGATGATCACTGAGATCCTTTTCCCAAGCCATTCTATGGTTTTATGATTCTATGATAACCACATTACACATATATGCATATATCTATATATATAGATACAGCCCAGGCATATGTGCTTCCAGTCAGAGCCAGGCACATCCTCCACGTAAGAAGGTGAGCAGCCTGAGGTGCCTGTGTGTGGATACAGGGTGTGAGCAGAGATGTGGGAGGGATGGAAGCTTGGGCTCCGGCAGTCGCTTTTCCCCTTTTGTTCTTTTTGCAGACATCAAGTGTCAAGTAAGGTTGTGGCTGTCATGATAAAATTAAGAGTAAAGGTCATAATTGCTGATCAAATACACTGAAGTAGTATTCAAGCGAACGGGCGTACAACAGGAGATTTAGATACCGTATTTAAAAATTAAAACCAACCTGATGCCCAGCTGGGAGTACAGGTGGGAGACACAAAAACGCCAGAGCTCTTCTTCTATAAAGTCTTCATTTTTATTAATGATTATAAAACAATTAATGAAAGCAGTTCATATAACAGGAAAAAAAACTTGTGTTTGTGCTGTGTGGACTACTGCACATCATCATGTTGATTAATAAATAACATGCCCATAGAAGTGAGAATGTTCAAGCTATTGACTGAAAAATGAATATAGAATTTCTAATTGTGGACTGAACCCAGAACGCTGGCTTGAAAATGTGATTGTTGTACAGAAGCTCTATATTAGAAAAGGCTGAAAGTGCATTCAAAACCATTTTAGTGTGAATAGGTTTATCTGCTGTAGGTGGGAAGGAAGTTCTCGTTCAGCTCCTAACTACTGCTTCTGGAACAAGCATGTTCACGTTGACCTCTTTTTTTGCATTTTATCATTTACTGTTCTTTTTGTCAGCACCAAGGAGAGCAAACAGAACTTGAAGGGAGCTCATGGCACTCAAGTGGACCGAAGAGAGCTGGAAGGGAGCTCTTCTAGGATCTCTTTCAACCTGCATGCTTGGGCACACACACATTCTTGGCCATTTGCTTTCGGTGGTCTTGTCTTGGTCTTTGCGTCAATCCCCATTTCTTTTCTTCCAACCTACTCTCATCTATGTTGTCTCTCATTTATTTTATCAAAATGAGCTCTGTTCTCTTCCCTTCCCAATTTCCCGTGGTTTTTTGTTTGTTTGTTTGTTTTTTCTTTTTTTTTTTCTTTTTTTTTTTACCAGAGAACTCCAATATCATATGGGCAGTCCACCTACCAGCTCATGCTGCTCAGGGCCCCATCCAGCCTGGCCTTCAATGCCTGTGCCAGTGCCTCACCATCCTCACAGCAAGGAATTTCTTCCTAATATCTAACCTAAATCTCCCTTCTAAGCCATTCCCCCTTGTCCTGTTATTTTCCATCCTGCTTGTAAACTCCCTTCAAATACTGGAAGGCTGCACTGAGGTCTCCCCAGAGCCTTCTCTTCTCCAAGCTAAATAAGCCCAACTCCCTAAGCCTTTCTTCATAGGAGAGGTGCTCTAGCATGGACTTCATCTTCTAGGAGCTGGGCTTTGCACCAGGCATTTTAACCTTTGAAAGCAGAAAAGATCTCCCTTTTTCACCATTCATGCACCAATTCAGAAGCAGATACAGTGTCATCAAAATAAACAAATAACAAATTCCCTTAGCCAGAAAAAGTGCTTTTGCTTCTGAGGTTGTTGTGACAACGTGAGCAGTATCAGCACTGAGTAAAATGTCTTAAAGTCAGTTGAATTTTCTGGAAAATAAGTGCACGTGGAAAGATTTGAAAATTCAGTGTTCTTCAGGACGAGGATGATGGGTTGGTGTTCCTCTTGAAGGTGAGGGTTATGATGCCAGGTACCCCTATGGCCACATGAGGACGAGCTGAGTGCAAAGCTGAAGCATCCCCATCAGCAGTGAGGAGTGAATAAACTTCTTCTCTATCCCAGGCACGTGCTCAGGATGAATTGAGGTTTGTTCGCATCAATAAGTGATGGAGGGAACTGGACTAAAAGAAGTCTGCCCCCTGAATACCTCATTTGTTGTGTATTTTTCAAATGCGTACAAGTTAGTTATCGCCTTTGGTGCAGGCCAAAATTTTAATGTCCCTGGAACCTCTTAATGAAACATTCACAAATTACAAAATGTAATGCAGCTCACAAATACAAAAAAAAAAATAAAAAAAAAATTATACCAGGACTCAATACAAAACCCATTCTTGGCAATGGACTTTTCAAAATCATTAAATGAGTATTTTATGGCAACTTCTCTGAATGGTCTGTCTGGCTAAGATGACAGTATTATAAGCAAACGGTTTGGGAAAGGTCCAAAAACATCATTATTTGGTTAGGAAAATGTTACAGGGAGAGCGATACAAGGGATGGCGTTGTGGGTCTTTTTCCTGTTATCTAAACTAAATCACTCTCTGTGCACCATACCAACATCTGCATTTCAGCTTGGGTTGGTTTTATATCCTTAGGATCACCTACTAGAGTTTCACAGCTGAGGATTATGGAATAAGGTTTTGGTTTTGGAGACACGCAATTGGGGATAGGGATGTAGGGATGCTCCTGTTGGTTTTTGCATGAGCGGCACAGCGAGAATCTTGCCTTCCTGTGTGTGCGATGCTGCAGATGCTGTCCTGCTCCAGCAGTGGTTGGTGTCTGAAAGAGCTGAAATGGCTCTGCGCTTCCCTCCCTCTGCCCACAGCCCCATTCCTCCCAGCAGCTGTGAGAGGAACAGGGGAGGCTGAACCCCAGTGTCATGGGAGGAGATGGGGCCCACAGCCTCATTGCGTCCTTCCTCAAGCCATGAGCTGAAGCTGGCATACCCACGTGCGGGCTTTGGAAGCTGGGAATTAAGCATGCCTTTAACTAGGATTTTAATATGTGATATTATAGTTCTTAAGATGTTAGTAAGTTTTATGATGCCAAGAAAACGTAAACAGCAGTCTTTACTCCTCTGTTTTAATTATGAGATCAGCTGTGAATTTTCATCCATGTGCTAATGAGTAGGCAAAACAACTCAGCAGGAGAAGAATATAGCCAATGGGCAAGATAGCATTTTAGATGATACTTCATGCAGTTAATCCAGTATTTGGGATGACAAAATAATAGAAACAAAATGTCTGCATGAATCAAGTTGGAAGGTTCTGGCACTGTAACTTAGTGACAGCAGCTCAGAGCCTGTCAGCCTTTAGCTCCGTAATCATCCTCTCCCCTCAGTGCCCCATCCTTCCAGCAATCCTGGGCAAATGGGTTGTTGCTTCATGCAGAGGTTAAATCCCCATCATCAGTGCATACAAAAGTTCCCTAAATGCCCCTGTTCATTGCAGGGGAATTGGACTAGATGACCTCTAAAGGTCCCTTCCAACTCAAAACAATTCTATGATTCCGTAGTTCTATTCTAAATGATACCCTTGCTCCTTCCTCAGGATCATCCAGATGCACAACTCAGCTGTGGTAAAACTTGTTAACAAACTGTCAGTGGCACGTGGTATTTAGAAGCATCCTTCGTCTTTGACAGTGGTTATGTTCATGTAAAGTGCACTGCCTTGGGAGTGGGATTTCCTAGCTGAAATATAAAAAGGAAGCGATTCCTATGGCTTTATGTAAGACCTTGTTGTGGCTTCTCATTACTTAAAGAGGGTTTGCAAGAAAGATAGACAGAGGAAGACTTCTTACCAGGGCCTGTTGTGACATGACAAGGGGGAAATGACTTTAAAATAAAAGAGTGGAGATTTAAATGAGATATGAGAGGGAAATTCTTCACCATGAGGGTGGTGAGGAACTGGCATTGCTGCCCAGAGAGGTTGTGGTGCTCCATCCCCAGAGGCATTCAAGGCCAGGTTGGATGGGGCCCTGGGCAGCATGAGCTGGTGGGTAGCAGCCCTGCTCATGTGATTCTGGGGGTTCTCTGGGAGAAAAAAATGCACAATAGAACTCATTTTGATTAAAAAAAAATGAGAGACAACATAAATGAAAGAAGATTGGAAGCAAAGAAATGGGGATTGATGAAAAGACAAAGACAAGGCCATCAAAAACAAATGGCCAAGGATGTTTGTGCCCAAGCATGCAGGTTGAAAGAGATCCTAAAAGATCCCTTCCAGCTCTGGCTCTGGCGGCATCTTTGTGTTCTGGCTCAACCTGCTCAGCATGTGCTCCAGGAACCAAATGCACCTCTGCAGAGCACTGACAGGCATCCTGCCCACCACCCCAATCCAAAATGAGATGGAGCTAGATGGCAGGCAGCACAACTAAAGGTCACCAAGCTTTTTCCGTTCCCATGGAGAGGCTGAAAGCAGCATTAGCTAGCTTAACTGGCTGCCCTGAACAAAGTGCACATTGTTTCTCTGGACAATTTTCTTCTAGCAAAAGCATGTGTGTGAATGTGAGAAATTCACTCTGGCAAAGTAGTGAATGTCAAAGTTTAGTCATTTTTCCTCAAAACTGGAATCAGTGGTCTGATGGCTTAAAAAAAAGTCAACCCCTTTTGAAATACCAAAGTTTCCATCGGAAACCAGATGCATGTCTTTCACTTGGTCCATCTATTCCTCTTCATATCTGGCAATTGGGATGGACCTGGACCACGTGGGAAGGGGTTGATTGCCATGTGCTGGGTCTCCACTTGATTCTGCTGGCGTTCCACCCAACCACTGCATTGAACCACTTGTGGTTCTAATAGTCATTAATTTGGGACTCACTTGATCAGTAAAGGCAGCATAGCCCTCAGCCACCACCTACGTGGATGGTCTGAGCTGTGCAGCTCTGAGCTTCAAGGTGTGACATCGGCCATCCGGACAGCAGACAGGGAGGTAGAATATGGTGCAATGTAATGGGCTTCTAACAGTGTCTTCTGTGTGTCTGGGATCAGTTTGGCCACCATTTCCTAGCTGATACCTTTGGAAGTTACACCTTGCCTGTGATTTGCCCTTCCTGACATTGGGTGGGACCAGGATCAGCACTATCATCTCCATCAGCTTCTTTGGCTGCACTTGTAGCTGAATGGCCCAAACTAAGCACCAAAATGCTGTTTTCAGGGCTGGTGGACAATGCAGAGGTGGCTGCCTGAAGACGTCAGCTGTCACTGTCCACTGTGGTGGCACAGGTGGCAACAGCCCTGGGACACCAAGTCATACTTCAAGAGAAAGAACTGGGATTTCTTTACCCCTCCTGAGATAACACAGCAAATGTACCCTTCATGGGGCTCAGATAATTTTTCCCTTCTGAATTTTATTTGCAGACCTGGTCTTCTCCATACCTCTCCTCTCCTCAGAAAATCGTTGTCCCATTGAGCCCAGTAGGTGAAAGGACTCAGATCTCTCTTGGCACCCACTCACAGCCCATCACTGTTTCCATTTCATCCCAAATTAGCAGCACAAGCAAAGCTGGGAGTTGTGCTCCAAGTCCACCAGCTGCGGGATAATCAGATGTGAACAAAGAAATGCCGTGTTTCCTGGGCTGGCATCTCCCAGCAGTTCAGCCTGCTCTTTGTGGGGTTAGAAAGCACAGTGCTATTTAAGGCACTTTAATTTCTATTCTTCAGTAATTTCATGTTCATTGGAAAACAACTTTCTAATTTTGTAATGCCACACAAAAAGCACAGACAGAACAGATTTGACAGCTGCTCTGTTGGACAGCCTGTAAAAAGCAGGAAAAAGCAATAGTTTTACCAGTGAGTCTTCCATTTGTGTTGTGTTCTCCATTTCTCAGTACAGATCCTTGCCATCAAGGAGATTTTTGAGGCTCTATCCTTGCAGGTGGACAAGAAACTCCCCACCAGTAAAGCAGTTCTTTGAAGCTGATGGATTATGTCATGGGCATATTGGGAAGAAAAGTGTGGGGCAGGACTAATGGAAGTTCACTTAAAAGTAAATGTTACTACATGGTCTAAATGCTACTGAAGTATCATTAGGCAAAGTAGACATCTGATCTCTGAAATCAGTTTCAAGGCAGTTTGGCACCTCATTGATGTATTTTAAATACTCATCATAGCTTTAAGTATCTTAAAAACTTCATATCTAGGGAAGGCAAACAAAAACACAGATGACAATTTGACCTGAATGAATCAGGTGAATCAGAGTCACTGTTCTTAAAGTTAGCCTGATTTTTGGTTAAGTATGTGTGTTCCTAGTGCTTTGCCATTCAACCTTTCTCACCCAACAGTGCTTCATTGGTAGAAATCAGAGGTATTTCCCAGGCACTTTTAGGGCAACTTCCTCATAATCAAATATTTGGATAGCTCTCCTTTGATTTTCTATCCAGATTTCATATTATACACCACGACTGCTTGCTTTTGCTCAGTGAGGCGTGCCCTCAAAGACCTCAAAGACCTTGAGGATGCTATTTGCATGAATGTCAGTTGAGGGACTAGTGTTGGACCACCTGTTTCTAAGTCTTTCCAAAGTCTTGTAAAACCAGTAGAAACTCGTTCCAGCTGGGGAATTCAACAGTTGGGCTGCTGGGAAGGTCTGGAAAGCTTTTTCTCCATTTTGCTTTGAAGTTCCAAGCAGCCATTGGGGTGACTGGAGAATTTCTGTGCATGGAAGAGGAAGAGGAAGTCAAATATGCCACAGCTTTGTGTTTCCAAGGACAGAACATCATTTATATTGGATTCAGGAGATGTAAGACAATATCAGCTTTCACAAGAGATAATTTGGGGTTCTGGTGTAAAAGAACAAGCGTCTAGTTGCCAAGGTTAGTTAATCAGGCAGGGACATGTCTCCTTGCAGACTGCATATCAGAAGATAAAACATGGGGACAAACTCAGCACAAAAAACTCATCAAAGACAGCAAGATATGCCCTAAATTAACATACCAGATAAGAGGCATAATTACTTAAAGTCACACAAGCATACAGGAACTGGGATAGCAAAATAAATTACTGGTGTAATTCATCTATATACGGTGAAATGGGGACGATCAGGCTCTCCGTTAGAATCATAGAATGGCTAAAGTTAGAAAGGACCTTAAAGACCATCCAGTTCCAACCCCTGCCATGGGCAGTGCCACCCAGCAGCTCAGGCTGCCCAGGGCCCCATCCAACTTGGCCTTGAATGCCTCCACGGATGGGGCATCCACAGCTTCTCTGGGCAGCTGTGCCAGTGCCTCACCACCCTCTGAGCAAAGAATTTCTTCCTAATATTTAACTTAAATTTCCTCTCTTTTAGTTAAAACCATCTCTCCTTGTCCTATTACTATCAAACTGTATAAAAAGTTGGTCCCCCTCTTGTTATAAGCTTCTTTCAAGTGCTGTGAGGCCGCAATGAGGTCTCCCCGGAGCTTTCTCTTCTCCATGCGGAACAAGTTCATCCATTAGTCCCCTTCCTGTGTTCTCTCTACACTACCAAAAACCCTCTCAGAGCAGGATGTCTAATTTAGTATTGAGCTATGCTAGATTCATTTTTACACCTGACTGCTGCTACCGCAATTTTTGTACAGTTAAACCTAAGCCACGTATGTAAATGAGGGAGCAATTAACTGAATCGGCCCGGTACCACTCACAGACTCCTCTGGGCCTCAGTGTCAGAGCTCAGCTTCATCTCTCTTCTCTCTTTCCACAGCCTGAAGAAGAAGAAAAAGCTCTTCATCTTCTTCAACACCTTTAATTTTTTCCTAGACAAGGACAAAGCTAGTGGTGCTGGCTGAAGAAAAGGAGATGGTTTCTCCTTCCTGCCAGAACATTGCAGGGCCACATCTCGTGGGCTGTTTTGGGTTGTAAAGTCACAGCCCGTGACTTCTGCTGCTTCTGTGGTTGCACTTCATTTGAAAACAGCTTCAAATGTTTAAATGTGATTTAAACAATTCACAGTGTGGTTAGCTCTCACCTCACCTTCGATTCAGATGGGGCTATGTAAAATGTAAGTAAGAGAGAGCAAAATGTCCCCTAAAATGGTCCTACTTTCATCTGCTGTGTAGCGAGCAAGGAGGGTGAGCAGCAACCCCATTTACCTGCTGTGTCCCTTCTGAAAGCACCTCAGGGTTTGCCCAGGGCTGCCAGCAGTCACTCAGTCACTGCTGCAGAAGTGAGCTAACCCAGCAGAAAAGCAGCCACGAACAAAGCACGTGAGCACTGTGTGCTCCTACAGTCAGTGATGCTGACCCAAGGCCTGGAGGTGGGTGAAGGATGGGGAGAGAGCAGCCAGATTCCAGAGGGATGTGGAATCATTCCTTCCTTCCACCACATCTTTGAGGAACCGCTGGCCTGCTAGAACCCAACAGGATTATGCTTGTGAATCTCTAAGTTAAAATATTGTTTTTCAGCAGCTACTTTTTCCATCTGAGGGCAATCTAAAGCTAAACCTTCTGTTCTGAGCAGAGGGTTAGTTCATGGGTACCATTAACAGTGGTAAAATTGGACTGGAAAGATACCCAGACAAACCACTGTGTGTGTCAGGATGAGATTTCTCTCTGGCTGCAGTTTACTGCCAAGTCATAGAATCGTAGAATCATAGAATGGCTTGGGTTGGAAGAGACCTCAAGGATCATCAATTTCCAATCCCCCTCCCACATACAGGGCCATATCTAATACTAGACCAGGCTGCCCAGGTCCCCATCCATCCTGGCCTTGAACACGTCCAGGAATGGGGCATCCACAACCTCTCTGGGCAGCCTGTTCTTAAATTCTCCATTCCTGCAAGGAAATGAAATAACTGGGAGTAATGACCTTTCTGCCATTATTAAGCATCATTTTATGGCATTAAATCAACATTTTAAGCACCAGTTTCCAATTATTCATATACACTTCTGCACTGCAGTGCTTAGCTTCAAAATGCTCTGTGGCTGTGGGCATCTTTCAAGGAGGGCCTGTGTGCAGTAGCAGGAACCTGAGGAGGGAGCCTCAGAGTGCAGTGCAGAGAAAGGAGCTTTTAAGGGGAGCAGGGGTGTGTTGGGAAACAGAGCTGGGTTTAGATGATGACCTCCAGCAAGGGCTTTGAGCAGTGATAGTAGGAGTGTTCATTATGTGCATTAAATCAGAGTTAAGTCCCCATGGCAGTGCCTTTGACCTTTGCCTGCCACGTAGACTCGATCTGAAATGAAGAATTTGGATGTGCCCTACAGGGGACCAAGGAGAGACTTGACCCACATATAACCCACAATGACAGCATCTGATCTAAGGTGTCTAAATTTGTGTTTAAAAGGAGTATTTTGGGTTGAAGGGATTAAAGCAACCCTGGGTGCTTCCCAAAACCTCTTCCTGCTGCCCAGTGCTCTGCTATAACCAGCCAGCTGCTGGGGTTGGACTCCAGAGGAGAGGACGGGGAGCTGCCCCATAGTGAGGCAGCACATCTCAGGGAGCTGGCTGGTGATTCACATCTTTGAGAAGGGGAAGGCTTGCTGCAAAAGGCATCTGTGTTTCCAGCAGGGTCAGTCACTGCTGAGTCATGCAGAAGCAACACCAGAGGGGTGGAAAAAAATGTTCATGCAGCCATTCCCAAGCAGGGCGGGTGGCAAGTGCTGTCATCTGTTGGAGGGTGGAGGACGGGGAGAAAGGGAGAAGATAGATGAGGGAGGGGAGAGAAAGAACAGAAAGAGGTTGTCTCCTGAGAAAGCCAAAAAGTACCTCTGTGTGCTACTTAAATAAATCCTAGTTTTCTATCCCTAAAGGCTTGCTATGTGAAAACAAGAGCCTTTTGCTGTGTCTGGCTGATGGGCCCAGGGGGTTATCAGTGCTTGTAAGGGATCCAGAGCAGCAAATGCTCACTAGAGATCCTCTGTGCCAGGACAAAGGCTGGGAGAGCTGCAGTGGCCACATCCACCCACAGCCCCCTTCTCCTGCCCAATGCAGAGCCATATCTTCCTGCCCAACAGCTGAAAACCTCAGAT